>MJUU01034147.1:63736-74639 GCA_002080025.1 Modiolus philippinarum | reverse complement strand
CGAGAAATGTTCTTGGACGTACGAACATCGCGCGTAACGTCAATACAATTAAAAACACCTTTAAACAAATAAACAAAACTGAATACAGAACCCATAAAAGCGTGCATAAGAAGTGTTACCAACAACCACAACAAACCGAATGTATCATAAAGTAGTGTGGAAGAGTAATCTGCTCAACTCCTGCCACAAGTAACTCTAGAACTGGAATGTTCCTAGTAAAGTCGAATTCCTTGTGCGTCAGCCAAGTTTTTGATATACTGAAAGACGTAGACAGACACAGATTGTAATTTTTTTTTACAAAGTTATGATTTGCATTCATCCTCTATAAATGTTAACTAACATTGTTTACTCACAACTGCAGTGTGGAGTTGGTAAAACAATTCCCCGTTATTGTGATATATAAGGGATTTATTTTTGGTATACAGATGACATTCGCAATGACCTTTTTTTCATGGTTACACTGTTACGATTTTTAGTCGAGTTTTTAGGTAAAAATATTTTTTGACGCTCTTATGAAACAACCAAGATACAATTTAAGAAAACGCTTCGTCAAATCCACGATTGCGCTTCACATTCTCATTTGACAAATCTACCACCTTCAGCACTAAATCCGATAGTCAGACTCACTCCGTTAAAAATATCTAAAATATCGACTCTTTACAAAAATCAAAATACACTACAGCATCACTTTTTAACAGAAGCAATCGTGGATTTTCTAAAACTCAAAAGTGCGACGCCAGGAAACGTGCCACATATCCTCGCCTCGTCCAGGAAAACACTGGTAAATCAAATGTCAATGGCAGGAAATTTACCATCCAATTCCCCATTTGAAATCTCACGAAAAACAGTCAGCCTGGTATATTTGATAATATGAAGTAAACCAGGCTGTGGAATTCAGTTAGTAGAGGACTGGTCGTCCACTACTACGACGTACCCAGGAGCATTTGTATCGTATTCGTTTCCCAAAAAAGTTAAGATCCTACTGTATATGTACCAACACTGTTCTGTCTATAATATTTTACGAAAGGATATGGAGTAAATGAACATGAAACCATAACACATATGTTAACTTCAACTGCAATGATTTTAATGAGCTGTATGGCCACCTCGGAAATTTATTCCTCATCAGCAGCACCAGAACCCAAACAAAGGAAACCCACAATTTCAAAATATGTTTAAAATGCTAAAATCCAAACAAAATCCGAATAATCAGCAATATCAAATGCAGCCAAGGACAAAACCACGATGGAGGAAGTTAATCCTTCGGTTTTGGAATTTACATAAATTTAGAAAATAGTAATAAACATGATAAAAAATATATAAAAATACAACCGTTAGAACTTGTAGAAAAATCCCCTGATCAATCAAAAGAGAATTTATTATAAGATCTAGAAGAGAATGCAACTATCTTTGATAAAAAAAAACCACAGACTACTAAATGACAACATCATGGATCAAGGAAACATTTCTCAGTGCGCTTCTATTGACATCTCCAAAATTACGCCATCGCAGGTCACATGATCGAAGGGTGAATTATATGGTGTGAGGTTCCTCACTGTGTTGCAAGACCGTACGGTGACCCCTAGATGCTTTGTTTTGGGTCGTTTTAACCTGGATATGGGATGTTGTCTCCTTGACATTTACCCCATTTCCTTTCTTTTTCATATATAATATTAAAAGCAAACGAAAAAACCTTGTAAACATTAAAGATCTTTATACTGTTTTCAAAACAGCTTGTTCACTAAACTATGTTGAATTCCTGTTACACGATTTTATAAAATCTCTTTGGAGTATTATGCTATGTCTGTGAACAGTCCGCTCTATGAATGCTCTGAAATTATTGATGCTTTCTGCTTTCATAGACTTTATCCGAGAATCGACAAACCCGATGAACACGTGAAACAATTTTTGAAAATTAAATATATTAATAAAGGAGTTGACCTTATTGATATTACATGCATTTTTCGGGACCCAGATATTCAAAAGCTTGTACCCGTCTATTTTGACAACCAGGACATGCCTGCAATTTCCTATTCTTATAAAAAAACCTACTGGAAACATTTTTGTTTTAATTAATCTTCTATTACATGTAATGCTGATTTCAAGAAAAACTACCCTAGCAGTTGAGACTGTTCCACGTCGCCATATCGCTATGACTCTTGTGGACATATTTTAACGGGGAATCTTAACATAATTGAAGATAGAAAAGAAGTTCGACGATTCTTTAGATAAGGGCCTAAATATCGCCCACCTTCAAAAATAAACTGGCAAGCATGTTTTGATATAATTAAAGACGCAGTAACCAATTATTGTAAGAAATGGTGCAAACGAGAAAGTGCAGACAAACATGCTCTAAATTTGTTTAAAGATAAGATTTTTAGCAAGGTCACCAACAGAATAGATTTTTATTGAGTCACCTCCTAAGCTGTCTGTAAATATTATCAAGTCAAAATTGAAGGATCATGATAAAGAATATGTATTTGTACCTGTTGACAAGGCTTCCAACAACGTTGCTACCGTTTTGAAGAAAAACTGTATCGACGTCCAACAAAACGAGCTGGACAAGTCAAACACTTCTATACGTACCAATTGGGACGAAAAAAAAAGTTAACCAAACAACATTATAAGGACACAGAAATGCTAAAAGTTCCACCTAAAGATAAACACCTTGCCTACTATGTACTGGGTTCCTAAGTTTCACAAAGATCCCTTCAAGCATCGCTTTATTTCGGCATCTAGAAAGTGTTCTATCCCTCATTTATCCATCCATTCAACTAGTTCACTTGTATAAAGGAGTTTGATGTTAAATACTGTGAAAAAAAACTTATCAAAACTCTGGCGTAAATTACTTTTGGGGTGTGAAAAACTCTATTGAAGTTTTAGATAAACTACAATCTATTCAAAGTAAAAATACATGCTCATGTATCTCGTTATTTTGTTATTGGCCTTGAGAGCTGTTTCGCAACACATATTTTTGTAAATATAATCTTTTCAAAAACCAGTCTCATCTATCGACAGTTATGATTTTTCTACACTTTATACTACCTTTCCGCATAATTTGATTAAATCCAAGTTGAGACAACTTATTAAATGGTGTTTTTAATTTTCTGGTCTGCAATTCATTTGTTCTAACAAAAAACAAGGATTCTTCTCTAATATTACCTACATAATCATTGTTCCTGGACATGTGCTGATATGATTAATGCAATTAATCTTTTGCTGGACAACATTTTTGTTTGTTTTGGCAACACTATTTATCAACGGGTCATAGGTATTCCCATGGGTACAAATTGTGCACCTCTCACTGCAGATCTTTTTCTGTTCTGTTACGAATGAGGCTTCATAAAAAAACTTCAAAACGGAACCATACCAAACAGTGATAAACTTATTTCTATTTCCAATGATAATAGTAGGTATATTGACGATATCCGCACTATTGACAATCCTCAGTTTTTAGATTGTGTAGACATCATTTACCCACAAGAAATGAAATTAAATAATGCTAACAATGACTCAAAACACTGCCCTTTTCTGGATCTAGCTATCATTATTGACTCTGGTAAAATAAAAACTAAAATATATGATAATAGGGATGATTTTGATTTCACTGTTACTTATTTCCCTTTTCTTGACGGCGACATTCCACTACCTCCATCCTACGGGTTGTATATTTCTCAACTAGTACGATTCGCACGCGTTTGTTCTACTCTTGACGATTTTAATGAACATAACCTTACTATCACAGCCAATCTTTTACAACAGGGTTACAGATTTCATAAGTTGTTGAATAATTTTAAGAAGTTTTATAACAGATATGAACATTTGATATCTAAATATGATGTTACCAGCAAACAGCTTATTACTATGGGTACAGTGGTGACAAATAACTAAATAAACTCCCCAAGTTTCATCTGGGACTTATATATTGGTCCCATGTTTCATGAAATATCTAAGCTTTAGATATTGTTACTTTTCGAAAATGTCGGTTTTTGGGCCAATACCAAAGTGGCATTTGTATTTTCTATTTGATTTTCCCTTACTATTTCTGTTGTGTCTATTTTTGTTGTCTCTATCTTGCTGTTTTTAAGACATTTTAGTTCCGAAAACGATTCCCCGTTGGCTTGTTTCCTCTATGTTAGCAATGAGAGGATATACATAATATGCACATTAGACAGTATCTACAAATACATGATTAAATCAAGCAATGGAACAACGATACATTTAATAAAATACCGAGGTTACTGTGAAATTGTTTTCCTCGTATGTCCATTTCGAAAACTTATGTCTTTTTAGCGCAGATCAAATCAAAACATTTCGAATCCATCAACTTAAATATCTGTAAAAGTTGAAAGAAAACAAATTACAAGGTTGATGTGAATAGAAAGTAAAATTCAGGTAAGGAAAGATCTATACAAGAGCGAGATAGTCCTTACTTTTACAGAATGACTGATGGACAAGGTCCTAAAGCAATGACTTATGAAGAAGAGTAAAAGGGAAATGTTTAAACATAATTACAGCAGTATAGCCCAGCTGAAGAAAATTAATTTTGTCATAGTCTTCCAAGCATTTTGCTTTTATAATATATATTTGAATCCATATATTACAAATGTTTATATAAAACTCACATTTTGCTGGAGGAAACCGGAAAGTGTCCAAACCCTAAAACGATAGGTAGGATCTCGGATATGAACATTAATGGAAACTTTAACCCAAGTCAGTCAAGTGTAAAATGTGACCCAATTATCATCTGAATCTGCAAGACTCTCAAATGTGCATCTACTGACAAAAGATGAGGCTTGTTTAGGGTATATTGGAATACGGGATATTTGCCACTTTTGTTAATGGGATATGGGATATTTGAGACAAAAAGTACTGGGATATGGGATATTTTGACTATGGAAAACAGGATATTTCAATAATTAATGGGATATCTTCAATTTTCAAAGGGATATTTTTGTCCAGACTTACTGGGATATGGGATATTGGGACCCCCCTAAACAAGCCTCAAAGATGATTGATGCGCCAAATGTAGTTTCTCAGATATGAATCTTGACTCAAACTTTAACCTGAGCCATTGAAGCATAAAATGTAGGTCAGGGTGACCCAATTATCATCTGAAGTAGCATCACGCTTCAAGACGCATCCACTGACCTAAGATGATTAATGTGCCACATGCAGTTCTCAGAACCTTAACCCAAATTTTCACCTGAGGTGGGACGAACAGACGGACATTATGACGGTCGTAATAGATGCTATATCCCCTCCCCAACTCCGTTGGACGTGGGGATAACAAAAATTCTACAGCAAAATATGTGAAAATACCTAATTTTACCCTTTGGCCCCTTTTTAAACGGGAGGGACCACAATGACCAAAACCAACCCAAGCCTTCTTTTTTAGCCAAGGAACATTTTGTTAAAATTTCATAAGGTTTGTAGAGCGTCTACAGACAAGAACGTCTAGGAAGACGACAACGACGACAACGACACTGCCATACCATTATACCTCAATTTTTTTACCGTCGAATAAAACGTAACCTTGAGACAGCCAGGCGGTCAAACTGGAGAAATGCTGTATCACTTCTAAAATGCTGGGCAAGGTAATAATAATCAGAAGTGACTTTTAAAATAAAATGAAGAAGATTGACGACTTCAGAATAATTTTTGCAGGAATAACTATTATTAAATAACAAAATACCAAAGTTACTGTGAATTCAGTTTCTGCATATGGTCATACGGCCATTTCCACGACTTATATCTCTTCAGTGCATATAAAATCAAAACATTTGGAAATCAACAAACCAAAATATTTTAAAAGTTATGATCACTTCTCATAAATTTCTGGACTAGAAATTTCCATGGTATTTCCAATCCATCGACGATTGACAACTCATCATAAGTAAGATTTACAGGTAGGCAAAATGAATGAATGACTGGATCAATATTTGATACGTTAGCAAAAATAAACAAGAGCTGTCGCCGAATGGCAGCCAGATATACCCCCGTTCATTGTTCCCTGAATCAAAATGGTAAATGCAAATTTGATGGGTGTAAGCACAAAACAGGTGTGGACATAATAAAGGTATGGACTCGATGATATTATCCCACTTGTATTATCCTAAAAAAATAACTCCCATAAGAATTCCAATGAAAAAAAAATTGATGGGTGTTTCATGGAACACTTGTGTCGCGTGCACTCAGAAGAGTCATTTTTTGCCAAGTAAACCTCTAAAAAAGTCTGTAAAATCAAAATTTTTAAGTATCAGGTGCACAATTAAATCAAGTGATCAACAAATTCTGAAAGGTTGGTTGGAATATGACTTATAGTTTTGAAAGAGTGCCACATTAACAAATTAAATTAACAAATGGGCTATTTTGGCACAGTGAACCTATAAAATATGCAAAATCAATATATTACGTATCAAATGCACAACAAGAGCAGGTGGAAAACATATCCTGCAAGTTTGGTTGGAATCGGAATTATACCTATGATAAAGTTGAGATTTACTAACCAGAAAAACAAATGAGCAACTTTGGCTCCATGAACCTCTAAAATATGTAAAATCAAAATTCTAAGTATTAGGTGCGCATCTTCACCAGGTGAAATACATATCCTAAAAGTTTGTTTGGAATTGGACTAGCAGTTTTGAAGGAGCTGCGGATTCAAAAACAGACAGACGACTCACAAATGAGCTATTTTGGCTCCGTGAACCTCTAAAATCTGTAAAATCAAAATTCTAAGTATCAGGTGCACATCTACACCAGATGAACAACATATCCTGAAAGTTTGGTTGGAATTGGACAAGCAGTTTTGAAGGAGTTGAGGATTCAAAAACACACAGACTCACAAATGAGCAATTTTGGTTCCGTGAACCTCTAAAATCTGTAAAAACAAAATTTTAAGTATCAGGTGCAAAACGTCACCAAGTGAACAACATATCCTGAAAGTTTGGTGGGAATCGAACCAGTAGTTTTGAAGGAGTTGCTGATTCAACAACCGACAGACGACGCAGGACGACAACGACGTAAGACGACGGATAGTAATCCCTATGTGTCGACTCTGTTAACACAATTAATCATCTCCCATTGCTTCCAACAATAATTATATTCCTTCATGCATATCCCAATACAGTGTCCTTCCTTTGTGCAAAGTTTCATCAAAATTCTTCAGGTAGTTAAGAGCAGTTGCGCTAACAAGATATTTTGTGAAGACAGAATCAATGAAAAATAGAAGTCGAAGCATCTCCCCTTCCTGGATTTCTACCATAATTATATTCCTTCATGCACATCTCTAGAGTGTCTCCCTTTGTGCAAAGTTTCATCAAAATCTTTCAAGTGGTTTAAGAGTTTTGCTTATGAGGTATTCTGTACAAATGGGGTCAATGAAAGCTCAAAGTTGAATTATATCCCCTTCCTAGTTTCGGACAATAATCATATTGCTTCATGCACATCTCCATATAGTAACCTTCCTATGTGTAAAGTTTCATCAAAATCCTTCCAGTGGTTTAAGAGGAGTTGTGCATACAAGAAGTGTGGACAGACAGACAGACTTGGCGATTCCTATATACCCCATTAAACTTCGTTTACGGGGGTATAACAATTATTTTCCTGTGATTTTACCTGCAACTACAGTCCCAGACCTCGAGTTTGTATGGCTCACCTAACAAAATGCTTCTAAGCCATGCTTTTGCCGATAAGACCTTCAACATATCACTGCAGTACAGTCAATGGCCGTCACCACGACATCATAGATAGATATGGAATGTAAGCCGACATTTTCAGCTAGATTCACGTCTTACCGGATTTGACATTACCGGTTTTAACTGTACCCTGGATTGACCCACTGACAGTGTGACGGGTGCTGTATACAGAGCAGGACATGCTTACCCTTCCGGAGCACCTGTCACTGTTTTTGAGACTTTACACTGTTCGTGTGTTCTGTGGGCATGTAGTGTCTTTGGTCTTCCGTCTTCTGGTGTTCTTGCTTTTGTCTCGTCTCTGGACTTTATGTCATCTTGTGCTTTGTTCCTTCGGTATTCTACTGTCGTTTAGTAAAATCTGCTTCACTAGTTTCAGAGCAGATCATACATTTCTCCAATAACAGTCAATACTAAATTGTGTTCTAAGCGTGCTGGTGCCCATGTTTTTTTTCCAATCATATCACAATGAATTAAGCAATTTTGTAAAACACATTCCATACACCGTTCATTTGTTGAAACTATTCTAGCAGTTTCAGAGATGATCAAGATTTTCCCTTGAATATGTTCCATGCTGGCAGCCGTGTGTTATTGTCAGATCAAACCAAAGAAAATAATCTGTAAAAACCTTCTGTACACCATTCCAGTACAGTTTAGTCAAATTTACTTCCATAATTTCAAGGCAGATATTAAATGAAAATGAGGACTTTACCAAAGTTCTATTCTGGCAGCCATGTTTTTATTGGATTGAAATGAAATGAATCTTTGTAAGAGAAATTCCATACATTGTTCCTTTAAAGACAGGTCAATTTGCTTCAATTGTTTCAGAGGATATAATAATCAAAGAATGGAATGCTATTAAGGCAGGTTCCTGGGTATTCCCAGCAGTTTTGTAATTAGTACTGTTTTGCTGAAATCTTGGCATGTAATTTTTCAGGCATTGAAATCCAAAGTTTTCCCTCCTGGTTTGGGTTGTCTTTTAAGTTTTTCTATGGATTGTTGCCAATTTAGTTAAAACATTGCCTTATTCCACTTTGTTCGTAGGTTTAAGTATTCCAAACAAGTGTTACGCTCGGTGGCATGAGTAATGGTGATATATCTAATTTTGTCATGTTATCACTTGAATGACCAATTTACTGTGATTAAACAATACTTGTTTTCATGATTACATTAATACTCACAAGAAAGAAATCTGAAGGAACCACCTGTGGAGGATTTTACTGATAGGGAATGGGACTTGCTCCCAGCCTAGAAAAAATAACTTGTTTACAATCAAATATGAATACCAGAATTTTTTCTCCGAGATTTATATTTGATAATAAACAAAAGTTTTTTTTTCTAGACCGAAGCAAGACCCTGTGGCCTAATCTGGGGACAACACCTTTCAAAACATATTGAACGGGTTGCAGACTTCTACTGATAGTGGACTTCTGGTATTGCATATTTGCATTTTTTATCTACATGTACATCAGTTTTGTTTCTGTTGGATCAAAGCACTGGACGCCAAAGTGCTTTTAGCCACTTATAATATTTAAAAGGTTTGAAAAATAATTATGTACATAATTTTATCAGGGCCCTCGTGAGTTTCAATTGAATTTTTACATTTGACTTTCAATATCTAGCATGGAGTGTTTTCTTATACCTGACCACAATTTAACTTTGGACATGACAGATGATGCAGCCCATAGCACAACATCTTGCCTTCGTGAAAGTGATTGGTTTCTTCTTGGTGCCGTAAACTGAAAGATTTCATCTCTGTTTCAACACAACTTGAAAAAATGATTACTACAAAAGAAGGAATCACTACAAGTGATGAAAATTCAGCAAGCGAGTGCTTCCCCAAGTTGTAACAAATCAGAGACAGTTTGGGACCTTCCTGATGCTTCTTCGTAATCCAACTGGTACAAGTGTTGTACTTGATTATGCTTATGATTAGGAGTGCCGTCTGAGATAAAGTTTAAGCCTTCCGTGCTTTATTGTTGACATAGTTGATTTATTCTTAAATTCAAATATATTTGAAGTATTCCATTAAAGAACATTTGTTGTAATTTCGGGTTTATTTGAAATTTATTGACCCTTATTTACATCGGCGTATGTTATGCAGGCGTAAGTAAGTATGGCCATTAATAGATATACAAAACAATGCGCCACTAGTCTGGACATTAAAACAAACAAAGCTACAGTTTGATTGATCCTTTTTTTAAAAGTAGAGATGTCAATGTAAACATTAAAAGGTTCAAAGTCATAAACTAGTATTTTGAGAAATACATACATTGTTATGAGTTACAACATCGGAAGTACAAATTACTATGTTTCCATTCATAAAAACTTGTAAAATCAAAGCGTGCTGTGAGAATTTTTTATGAATGAACCGAATCGTGAATTTGGAATGTCAACTTAAGTCCTCAGAGATTAAACTACAAAAAGGTGATCTGCTGATCACAAAAGATACCCCCGCCCATAAGCAATTCTAGTAGTTGCAGGACCCTGGATTACTATTTTGCTTGTCCATTAAATTTTTCATTAGATTTTGCATAATTCAAGGGCAATAATTCTGGTGCACAAAATTAGATCACAGTGAAAGTACACTTGACCTGTATTTTATAAATAGTCCCAAAATATAACTTTCAGTAAAAAGAAACTCAAGTTATCATCTGAAAACAATAAAAATACTGATTTTGCATAAATCAAGAGCTATAACTCTGAGCCCAAAGTCTGATCATGGTGAAAATCAAACTCAACCTGTATTTTATGGGAAGTAACATACCCAAAATATTAAATCTTTCCTTCACAGTAAACTAAAGTTATCATCTGGAAACCATAACTTTTACAGATTTTGCGTCTTTAAAGGGCAATACATGTAACTCCAGAATGAAAATACGATTTTAGTCAAATTCAAACTTGAACTGTTTTCTAAAATTAAAAACATTGTTCCAAAATTTTAAAACTTTCCCTTGAAGAAAACTGAAGTTATCATCCAGAAACCATAAAATTTACAGATTTTGCCTAAATCAAGGGCAATAACTCTGGAACACAAAATCTGATCACTGTCAAAATCTATCTTGACCTGTTTTTTAAAATAAGAAACATTGTTTTAAAATATTAAAACTTTCTTTCGAAGCAAACTGAAGTTATTATCTGGAAACATTTTGCATCATTCAGGGGCAATAACTCTGGAATGCAAAATCTGATCATGATCAAAATTGAAC
>MJUU01034147.1:43954-63045 GCA_002080025.1 Modiolus philippinarum | reverse complement strand
TCCTTCAAGTGGTTTAAGAGGAGTTGCGCTTACGAGAAGTGTGGACAGACTGACAGACGGACGGACAGACAGGGTGATTCCTATATACCCCCCAAACTTTGTTTGCGGGGGGTATAATAATTATGTACATAATTTTATCAGGACCCTCGTGAGTTTCAACTGAATTTTTACATTTGACTTTCAATATCTAGCATGGAGTGTTTTCTTATACCTGAGCACAATTTAACTTTGGACATGACAGATGATGCAGCCCATAGCACATCTTGCCTTCGTGAAAGTGATTGGTTTCTTCTTGGTGCCGTAAACTGACAGATTTCATCTCTGTTTCAACACAACTTGAAAAAATGATTACTAATCACTACAAGTGATGAAAATTCAGCAAGCGAGTGCTTCCCCAAGTTGTAACAAATCAGAGACAGTTGGGGACCTTCCTGATGGTTCTTCGTAATCCAACTGGTACAAGTGTTGTACTTGATTATGCTTGTGATTAGGAACGCCGTCTGAGATAAAGTTTAAGCCTTCCGTGCTTAATTGTTGACATAGTTGAAATATTCTTAAATTCAAATATATTTGAAGTATTCCATTAGGGGACGACCATTTGATTCTGAGGTGGGGGGGGGGCCTGGCAGATTTTGTAAATAAATATTCTGTCCCTGAAAAAGTTGGAAATAAATAATCTGGCCTGCACATCCAAGAAAATAAATAATCTGACCTTAGATTTGTTGGTACGATACTATTATGTAATTGAAAGTAAAAATTTTTGCCGCGAAGCGGCGAAAAATAAATATTCTGGCCCGCAAAATTTTGAAAATAAATAATCTGGCTCGACCAAATTTGCCAGGCCCCCCCCCCCTCAGAATCAAATGGTCGTCCCCTTAAAGAACATTTGTTGTAATTTCGGGTTTATTTGAAATTTATTGACCCTTATTTACATCGGCGTATGTTATGCAGGCGTAATTAAGTATGGCCATTAATAGATATACAAAACAATGCGCCACTTGTCTGGACATTAAAACAAAACAAGAAAACGAAGCTACAGTTTGATTGATCCTTTTTTTTAAAGTCGAGATGTCAATGTAAACATTAAAAGGTTCAAAGTCATATATTTTGAGAAATACATGCATTGTTACGAGTTACAACAGCGGAAGTACAAATTACAGTTTCCATTCATAAAAACTTGTAAAATCAAAGCGTGCTGTGAGAATTTTTTATGAATGAACCGAATCGTGAATTTATATATATATATATATATATATATCTTTATTCTCCAAAACCAAAATACAATGGTACAGAGAGCATACAGATGAAATAAATATAGAATATGAATTTGGAATGTCAGAGATTAAACTAGAAAAAGGTGATCTGCTGATCACAAAAGATACCCCCACCCATAGGCAATTCTAGTAGTTGCAGCAACCTGGATTACTATTTTGCTTGTCCATTAAATTTTTCATTAGATTTTGCATGATTCAAGGACAATAATTCTGGTGCACAAAATTAGATCACAGTGAAAATACACTTGACCTGTATATTATAAATAGTCCCAAAATATAACTTTCAGTAAAAAGAAACTCAAGTTATCATCTGAAAACCATAAAAATACAGATTTTGCATAAATCAAGAGCAATAAATCTGAACCCAAAGTCTGATCATGGTGAAAATCAAACTCAACCTGTATTCTATGGGAAGTAACATACCCAAAATATTAAATCTTTCCTTCACAGCAAACTAAAGTTATCATCTGGAAACCATAACTTTTACAGATTTTGTGTCTTTAAAGGGCAATAACTCCAGAACTCCAATACGATTGCAGTCAAATTCAAACTTGAACTGTTTTCTATAATTAAAAACATTGTTCCAAAATTTTAAAACTTTCCCTTGAGGAAAACTGAAGTTATCATCCAGAAACCATAAAATTTACATATTTTGCCTAAATCAAGGGCAATAACTCCGAACGCAAAATCTGATCACTGTCAAAATCTATCTTGACCTGTTTTTTAAAATAAGAAACATTGTCCTAAAATATTAAAACTTTCTTTCAAAGCAAACTGAAGTTATTATCCGGAAACCATAAAATTCACAGATTTTGCCTAATTCAGGGGCAATAACTCTGGCATGCAAAATCTGATCATGGTCAAAATCGAACTTGACCTGTATTTTATGAATATCAACATTGTCCCAAAACATTAAAAATTTCTTTCAAAGCAAACTCAAGTTATCATTTTGTCTAATTCAGGGGCAATAACTCTGGAATGCAAAATTCAATCACAGTCATAATTGAACTTGACCTGTATCTTATGAATATAAACATTGTCCCAAATATTAAAACTTTTCTTCAAATCAAACTCAAGTTATCATCCGGAAACCATGAAATTTACAAATTTTGCCTAATTCAGGGGCAACAACTCTGGAACGCAAAATCAGATCAAGATCAAAATCGAACTTGACCTGTATCTTATGAATATAAACATTGTCCCAAAATATTAAAACTTTTCTTCAAATCAAACTCAATTTATCATCCGGAAACCATAAAATTTACAAATTTTGCCTAATTCAGGTGCCATTACTCTGGAACTCAAAATCCGATCACAGTCTAAATCGAACTTGACCTGTATTTTATTAATATAAACATTTTCCCAAAATATTAAAACTTTCCTTCAAAGCAAACTCAATATCATCCGGAAACCAAAGTGTGACGGACGGACGGAAAGACGGACGGACTGACAAGAGGAATCATATATACCCCGACCTTTTTAGGCGGGGGTATAAAAAAACATTGAATCTTTTTAAAGATATTAAATAAATACAATACATACATAAAAGAGGTAGTTGATCATGAAATGGGCACTGTATTGCCACATGAATGGATTATTTTTGTGCCTTTGTATGAAAAACTGGTATTACAGACTCTTTTCATATAAAGGAGTCTCTTAGATGTAAGAGTCTGCTTGAAACAGACTTTTTTCATGATGGCTTTTACACAGCAGCTAGAAGGCAGAGAACCTGTCTTAAAAATATGTTTTTTACATAGGGTCCAATGATAAAATATGTTTCACTCTGGCAGCAATGTTTTGTAGGAGCCAACCTTAATGACAAATCTTTGTACAAGACCTTCCATTCATTCCAGTGCAGTTTAGTTATATTTGTTTTAATAACTTCAGAGCATGTAATGAAAACAAAGATTTCCCCATACAATATGTTAAACTATAGTGTGTTTATCAGATATTAGCAAAATAAGGAAGTTTTGTAAAGGTTCTTCCATCCATCATTCTAGTATAATTTGGATGAATTTTCTTCAATGGTTTCAGAGGAATAGATGAAAATGTAAAAAGTAACCATGACGGATGCTGAATGGTAGTAGCAATAGCACTTGCTGTTCCTTTGGGTCAGGTGGGCTAAGAATGGCAGCATACATTAATGCACTAAAATGATACAACACTCAGACATATCTCTTAAGTTGCAAGAAAGACTGACTTGGGGAAAATAATAAAGGGTTGCCATAAAAGAGAATAGTAGACAGTTGAACACTCTATGACATTGTCTAGCTGGAATACTGGTAATTATCTCAGATCCCCTGTCATTAAGTTTTGTTCCAAATCACCATGTTGTTCTTAAAAGTTATTTTATTAAGTCTCTACCATTGCCTAAGCATGGTTAATGACTTATCTTGCAGTGGACTCGGATGTAATTTTTTATCAAGGAGCATGTAAGGCCTACTCTGCTGATGTTTGTACTATCAATGTTCAATAATGTTTGTACTATCAATGTACAATAATCTTTAAACATATTTCTTAAAAGCTACCTGAGCTTGCTCATTAAATCAATGGTATATAAAAACAAACACACAATTGTACATCATTTTTAATATTTTTCTATAAAATATCAAATGTTTCAAATGGGAGACAATACAAAGTAAATAGAAATATCACAAACACATACAGCACTGTAAGTAAAGTTATCGCAATAAATATATATCATTTGTGTCCATTTTAACTCATTATAAAAAGCTTGAACAACTTTAATATGCCCTCTAGAATTCCTTATTAATTTATAATGGATTTCTATTGACCGTTTAAAGTACTTTGTTTTCAAAAAGACTTATTACATTTAGTGATGTTATGTATGAGGATTCTGTTGATGATCTTGATGTGTGAACACAATATTTTCAAAAATATGTTACAATTCTAAGTATTAAGCAAAACAAAACAACTAAATTCTACAATCTTCATGACTCGGGTCCCTCCGATGCTTGAGGTTCTTGTTCTGGTGCAGACTTCTGTGGAGCATTTATGTCAGCTTGTTTCTTTGTTCCTGATACAATATCATCTATCCTTAACAATAACATGGCAGTCTGTAAAGATAATATTTCATTTAAAGAAACAGCCCCATTAAACAGCTGTATTCGTTGCCAGTATTATTTGGCAATAATAATACATTTAATAATATGCTTTGAATGAAATAAATTTGTCCAGGAAAATTTACTCAATGTCCTCTGCCAAGTGTATTTTTTTTTTCGTCAAATGTTTCAGCCCCATTNAACCAGAGGCTCCCAGGAGCCTGTATCGCTCACCTGGCTTTCAGTTGCCACAATCAAGGTAACATTGCAAGTTATACAGTTGATCTTTAGTTTCTCAAACTTTCGTAGCTCAAACACCTCCAATTTTTTGAACTGTTTTTTTTGGTCTGATCATGTTTTACTATATTTCTTTTTTGGGCTGTTTTGACAAAAAACATTCTTGCTAAGGACCACTTTCAAACCAGTTTTGAAGCTGAGACGTCATTTTGTAAATGGCAGTCAACAAACAATTTTCAACATCGGTTTTGAAGTCACAACATCAATATCTACTTGGAAATCAAATTTCATTGAAATTGGACAATGTTGAATTTTCCCCCCTTTTTTTGGCGGCCATTTTAAAAATGGCGGTCAACGAACAATTTTTAACATCAGTTTTGAAGATGCGACATCAAGACCAATTTGGCAACCAAATGTCATAAAAATCGGACAATGTAAAATTTTTCCGCCTTTTTTGGTGGCCATTTTGAAAATGGCAGTCAACGAACAATTTTCTACACCGGTTGTGAAGTCGCAACATCAATATCCTTTTGGAAACCAAATTTCGTTGAAATCAGACAATGTTGAATTTTCCCGCCTTTTTTAGCGGCCATTTTGAAAATGGCAGTCAAAGAACAACTTTCAACACCGGTTTTGAAGTCGCAACATCAGTATCTATTTGGAAACCAAATTTCATTGAAATCGGACAATGTTGAATTTTCCCACCTTTTTTGGCAGCCATTCTGAAAATGGTGGTCAAGGAACAATTTTCAACATCAGTTTTGAAGTCGCCACATCATGGCAAACATTTCATTAATTTACACTTAACCTTTATCTTCTATAGTTTTGGAAATAAAAGATGAAAAATACAAAAATTTTAAAAATTCGTTGAAAAAAGGGCAATAACTCCTACAAAGGTTTATAGATTTTCTTCAAAATTTCAGGGTGGGTAGATCTTGATATGCTGAACGTTTTTGCAATTTACACTTGACCTCTATCTGTTACAGTTTTTGAAATAAAAAATAAAAAATGCAAAAATTTTGAAAATTAAACGGAAAAAGGGCTATAACTCCGACATGGGAAATCAGATTTTCTTCAAAATTGCACAGTGGGTAGATCTCATCATGCTGATCATCTTTACTCCGTCAGATTTATAATATCTGTAATGGTTTTCGAGTTATTTGCCAAAAACTGCAATTTACCCCTATGTTCTATTTTTAGCATTGGCGGCCATGTTGTTTGACCAGCCGACTAATCGAACACAATTTTGAGAAGCCATACCCTGGTGATGATTCAAGTAAAGTTTAGTTACATTTGGCCCAGCAATTTCAGAGGAGAAGATTTTTGAAATTGTTGACGGACAGGCAGACAGACAGACGACGGACGACGGACGCATAGTGATGGCAAAAGCTAACATGGCCTTTTAGGCCAGGTGAGCTAACAACTGTATTTGTTGCCAGTATTATTTGGCAATAATAATACATTTAATAATATGCTTTGAATGAAATAAATTTGTCCAGGAAAATTTACTCAATGTCCTCTGCCAAGTGTATTTTTTTTTTTTTCGTCAAATGTTTTTTATGTTTTTGGTACAAGCTGGATTTCTTGAATGATCATAACAGGTTCAATTTATTTACACATGTAATACTTCCATCAAAATAGTGACTGTGCTATCCCTCCTTTTATTTCTGGTACAAACAGTATTTACATGTATCATGTGTATCAGGAAGTTACTGCCAACTTCAGTTTAGAAAGAAGGAAATAGTTGTAGGATAATGACATGAGATGATTCTGCTGACCACACAAACCAAGCAGAAATAGTCAACCAGAAGCCAAATACAGCATTTTAATATAAAAATCATACAAAAGGCTCAGAGACTGAGCCTGTATTGCTCACCTGACAAATTGCTTCTATGCCATGCATTACAAAAATATTGTTTTTTACCAATTGGGTCAAATGTTTAGCTATGTTCTCCATTAGCACCTGCCTTTTTTGTCTGATCCTATTGAAAAGAATAATTTTTGCAAAGACCCTTCTATGCATTTAGTTAAATTTGCTTGATTAGTTTCAGAGAAGATGATGAAAAGGATCATTATCTCATACCTGGCTCCAATGATAACATATGTTCTGCACTAGAGGCCATGTTTTTTGTCAAATCGAAATGAAATGAGCAATTTTTGTAAAGTACCTTCAGTACATCGTTCCTGTAAAGATTGGTTTAATTTGCTTCAGTGGTATCAGAGGAGAAGATGAAAATGTGATTTTCCCATAGGATCCAATGTTAAACTATGTGCCATGATGGCGGCCATGTTTTTAGGGATCAGAAAATTTTCGGCAATCTATGTGAAGGACCTTCGGCAATCTACATACATGTAAACAACCTTCCATACATCATTCCCGTAAAGTCTGGTTAAATTTGCTTCAATAACTTCAGAAAAGATACCACATAAATGCTTTTCCCATAGGGTCCTAGGCAGTCTCCTAGGTTTAACTACCGTAAAGTTTGGTTCAATTTGCTTCAGTAACTTCAGAAAAGATAACACATAAATGCTTTTCCCATAGGGTTCTAGGCAGTCTCCTAGGTTTAACTACATGAAATTTCTGAGCTGGCAGCCATTTTTTCGGCAAAATAATTAAAGGACCTTCAAAAAAATTTCCTTGTGAAGGACCTACCATACATCATTCCTGTAAAGTTTGGTTAAAATTGGTCCAGTGGTTTCAGAGGAGATAGTGAAAATGTGAAAAGTTTACAGAGGACAACAACAGACTATGACGATGGACGACGGACGCCAAGTGATGGCAAAAGCTCACCCTGGCATTAGCCAGGTGAGCTAAAAAGGAGATTAGACAATTCTTGACTGTCAATAGCAGAAATGTGCTAAATAGAAAAGGAACTTCATCCCTGCTTTATACATAATTAAGTAGCAAATGGTGCATATGGCAACTTAACACACTTTTTGTTTCTTTTCATTACTTAAAATTCATTTGTAATTTTTTTTTAGTACATTAAGATTAACATTCTTAATACAAACCTCAAGTGCTGTTTTAAGTGTCTGTACTTTGACAGAGAATGGTTCCCATATACCGTATTCTTTCATATCTACAATTTTACCATTTTCACCATCTATACCCCATGATGTGTTGTCTGGTGATGCATGTTTAGCCTGAAAATTGAAAAACCCAGTGTTAAAATATTTAGTAATTGCCGTGAACATATTGTCTTTACATAACTGATTTATAAATTTGATACAGAAATTACAGTAGATAAGCTACAAAATATTACTTTTTAGAAATTAAAGTGTTTTAAAACCTTGACCGAATTGGTTCTATAAATCCCAAACAGTTGAATATAAAGTTCCTTCTTTTCTACTTACCCTAAGTGCTGTTAAAGTTCTAATTGTATTGGCTCCACAATTCTGTATTAATGTACGTGGAATTACTTCTAATGCCCTGGCTACTGCTCTATACGGCCATTGGTGCACACCAGTTATACCTTTTGCTTTTTCATTCATGGCCTGTCAAAAGAAGATATATAGATTTTTATCAACATATTCTTGTACCCTGGAAACGTAATAATTCTCTGCCCTTATATCGACAACAATAATGAAGGACAAACTTAAACCCTGGTCTTATTAAAACCCAAGATATAACTAGAGGTACTGCTGAACGCAGGAGGGCCCCGCAATAGGCAGTCACTTCCTTTGTAGCATATTATCAACATTTGTTTAATGAAAATATTTTAAAATAAAAAGTTAACGAGTTGTCAGAAGACAACATAGCTCGCTGGAGATTCCAGTAACCTCAATGTACAATAAATTAGAAAGTAATAGAAAGCTTTCTTCACAAGAAAGTCACATATCAAATATAAACACCCTATCATTAAACAACTTAATTCTAGAAGCAAAGTTAAGGTTTTTAAAACATTGCCCTCAGGCCAAGGACAAGGTCAAAATGTCTACAAATATGGTACCATTAGAAAGCTCTCATTAAAAGAACGTCACATACAAAATATGAACACCCTACCACTAAACAACTTAATTCTAGAAGCAAAGTTAAAGTTTTTAAAAAATTGCCCTCAGGGCAAGGTTAAGGTCAAAATGTCTACAAATATGGTACCACAAGAAAGCTCTCACCATAAGGAAGTTACATACAAAATATTAAACACCCTACCACTAAAGGCCTACCTTCTAGAGGCAAAGTTAAAGTTTTTTTAACAAATTGCCCTCAGGACAAGGTCAAGGTCAAAATGTCTACAAGTATGGTACCAGAAGAAAGCTCTCATCATAAGGAAGTTACATACCAAATATGAACACCCTAGGACTAAAAGCCTACCTTCAAGAGGCAATGTCAAGGTCAAAATGTCTACAAATTTGGTACCACTAGAAAGCACTCATCATAAGGAAGTTACATACCAAATATAAACACCCTACCGCTAAAAGCCTACCTTCTATAGGCAAGGTCAAAGTTTTTTAAAAATTGCCCTCAGGGCAAGGTCAAGGTCAAAATCTCTACAAGTATGGTACCAGAAGAAAGCTCTCATCATAAGGAAGTTACATACAAAATATAAACACCCTACCACTAAAAGCCTACCTTCTAGAGGCAAGGTTTAAGTCAGAGTTTGCGAAAAGTCTTTTTGGTCTGCCGGTCATGGGACTGGCAAGTTCAGTTTTTCTGTCAGTCCTACAATAGTTTTGCCGGTCCCACTGCAAAATTTGGCTCGTCACCTTGCAGGTGGCGGATACGGGAATGCCCGGTCTATTATGGGTAGTCAGGTTATAATATGGAAAGGCTGACCACAAAACAAACTGTGTGGAGAAATACCAAGCTCCATGTAGTATAAAGACCTCTTGTATATAATTTTTCACTGACTTGGAGTCATATAGAAACCTAAATTTCCTGCCCCTACCCTTTTTTTCTTTTTTTTTTCCAGTGACAATCAGAAATAGTAGCCCTGGTTGTCCCTTCCACCTTTATTTCTTTCTTCTTTATTTTAATCATTTTAAGAAATTGCTTTTAAATTGGAATGGTAATGAGTGTATATGTGCTTGCTGCAGATAAATTCTTAGTTGCATGGCTTATATTAGCTTTTTGTACCTGTCTAGTGCTTTATTTTTATAAATTGCTCAGCTTTTTATGTTTTTACTCACTGTTTTAGATGTTTTAGCTTGCTGTTTCGTATTTTTAAATGCTTGCCATCTTGCTTACTGTTATATTTGTATTGCATGCTTTGTTTTATTAATTATATGTTTTAAATTGTTGGAGAAAAAGCTCCTGTGAGCTTGTGTTTATTGTATTTTAAACCGACTTAAAATAAAATTTATCTTATCTTATCTTCTTTGACTTATGCTTTTTTGAATTTATTTAATTGTTCACTTCCTGATAAAGCTGAAATATTGCTTAACTGGACGTTACACTTTACTCTAGCTAATCAATCATCAAAATTTTGTGAATTATTTAACCGTGTTAACATGAAAATATGTTTTTTTGATATTTCTAAGATATGTAGGCAGGGGACTTTTGGGTTCTTGTTTTGCCACTTAATTTAGGTAGCACTTTCACTGACACAAGTTTCTCCTTATGGGTAGCCAACTAGGGAAGATCTAATCCCTTTTCGCTGTTTGGGATTCGAAGCCAGAGATGTTTTTTGATATTGCCTGCCTCCGAATCCCTTATCAACCATGTATAATTCTATTCGGGAAATTTTTATCAAGTACCTACACCTCGTTCCGGGTAAAACAATGTTTGAAGTTGGAAACGTACAATATCAGCGATTGTTGAATCAAAAGAGGACATATTTTCCTTCAAGAATCCGTAAAAATATTGAATTGGACTTGCCTGGTATGGAAGTTACAGCTCCTTCTTTCCGATTGTCGCTTCGAGATGCCTCCGTTTACGCCATTGGTTTGATCATGTGATCAACAGAACGTGCTATAGACTTTTTCGTGGTAAATTTTTGGCTCTTAGTACATTGCAGAGAAGAGAAAAATTTACCACGAAAAAGACTATAGCGCGTGACTGTCTAAAAATATCGATCACGTGATCAAACTTCTGAAACACAAAATGGCGTAAACGAAGGCATCTCGAAGCGACAATCGGAAAGAAGGAGCTGTAACTTCCATACCAGGCAAGTCCAATTCAATATTTTTACGGATTCTTGAAGGAAAATATGTCCTCTTTTGATTCAACAATCGCTGATATTGTACGTTTCCAACTTCAAACATTATTTTACGCGGAACGAGGTGGGGGTACTTGATAAAAATTTCCCGAATAGAATTATACATGGTTGATAAGGGATTCGGAGGCAGGCAATATCAAAAAACATTTCTGGATTCGAATCCCAAAAGGGACTAGGGAAGATCTGGTTAGTTCCGCGGCGCGAGTATCCTTGACACTTAAATAGGCAATTAGAACTTAGTCTTAATTTGTTTTCAACAGTTAAATTAGTTTTTATTTTTTCAAATTTACAATGGCAGGCGTTGCCGGTGTCAGTCAAAGCATACATACGAACGTAACATCAGTTGTGTTTCATACACGTACCGCGAGTATCTCTTCCATCCCACATTGTCATTCGTTGGAGAAACACCATTCGCGTCTTTTTGCCTTCATGATTCAAATCTTTAGACATTTTAATTCCTCGGTACGTTCCTTTGCAGCCACCAAACGCTTCCCGGTATTACGTACTTTACAAATTCGGCCATATTTTTTGAACTGGTTTATGTTTTAAAATACGGAAACCAGTACCGAATGATACATCTAAAAACCAACAAGACAAAAGTAACCTACAACGACCGTTTTATTTTGCCGGTCATTAGGACCGTCACGAACAATAAATTTGCCGGACCTAGCCGTTTTTTGGCAGTCAGGACCGACAGGACCGACAATTTTCGCGAACTCTGTTAAGTTATTTGAAAATTGCCCTCAGGGCAAGGTCAAGGTCAAAATGTCTACAAGTATGGTACCAGAAGAAAGCTCTCATCATAAGGAAGTTACATACCAAATATGAACACCCTACCACTAAAAGCCTACCTTCTAGAGGTAAGGTTAAAGTTTTTAAAAATTGCCCTCAGGGCAAGGTCAAGGTCAAAATGTCTACAAATTTGGTACCACTAGAAAGCACTCATCATAAGGAAGTTACATCCCAAACATAAACACCCTACCGCTAAAAGCCCACCTTCTATAGGCATGGTTAAAGTTTTTTAAAAATTGCCCTCAGGGCAAGGTCAAGGTCAAAATGTCTTCATGTATAGTCACATACCAAGTATCAACATCCTAGCTATTCAGGTCTCAATTCCAGAAGCCAGGTTAAAGTTTTGCTGACGCCGACGCCGGGGGTATTACAATAGCTCTCTGGACATTTGTCCCGGCAAGCTAAAAAGTATCGGCAAACAGGAAGTAGTGGTAAGCTTACACAATACAACTCATCATCATGAAGCTTTACACCAAATATCAAATCATTCCCAGTTGTAGAGGCCAAGAAAACTTTGACAAAAATATTCATCCATAAAGTGGTACAATAAAAAGTTAAATATCGGCAAACAGGAAGTAGTGGCATGGCAAACCTTAAAATAGCTTACACAATACAACTCATCATTATGAAGCTTCAGACCAAATATCATATCATTCCCAGTTGTAGAAGCCCAGAAAACTTTGACGAAAAATTTTCATCCACAGAGAGGTATAATACATGTAAAAAGTTAAAGTATCAGCAAACACGAAGTAGTGGCACGGCAAACCTGAAAATTGCTTACGCGGTACATCATAAAGCTTCAGACCAAATATGAAATCATTCCCACATGTAGAAGCCCAGAAATATTTGAAGAAACATTTTCATCTATAGAGTGGTATAATAAAATGTTAAAGTATCGGCAAACAGGAAGTAGTGGCATGGCAAACCTGAAAATGGCTTACACAGTACAACTCATCATCATAAAGCTTCAGACCAAATATGAAATCATTCCCACCTGTAAAAGCCCAGAAAACTTCGACCAAAAAAATTGTTGACGGACAGATGGACGGACAGACGGACAAAGTGAAAACTATAGGGCACCCGCATCTCGATGCGGGGGCCCTAATGATACACTGAAAACAGATTAATACACTGTGTTCCTTTTTTAACAAGTGAGCAAGTGAATTAATGCGTACTAGATGCTTACTAAAACTTTTGTGTTGAAAATTAAAATTTTACTTTCTCAATCTTCTACCTGAAGGAAATCCTAAATTTCTTACAAAGCTATACATTGTATTCCATGCAAATTTTATGTTTCCATTTTTGAGCAATGAACCCTTCAATATTTTAAACAGAACTTAAAATTCTACACTGACATGCAACTATGATTTACAATGGAAATCAAAACTGTCATGCTGTAAAGAAAACCATAAAATATAATCAGACTTGCACATCATACTATATAGAAAAGAATAAATATTATCTTACTTGAGCTAATGCCATTTCAGCTGCACCTCCTCCAGCCACTAACTTAGGTTCTACCATTACATTCCTAGCTACATTCATAGCATCTTGTAAATTTCTTTCTACTTCCATTAAAATGTCTTTACTAGCACCTCTTAGTAATATGGTACAGGCTTTTGGATCATCACATTCAACTAAGAAAGTGAAATACCTGAATGTGAAAAATAATTGTTTGAGTACATGACAGTAAATAAACCTTAACAATACAACTATTATGCCTTTCCAATAGTTTTATAGATATATTAACAGCATTTGAGAGTCATCCCTAGTTCATCTACCAAGTTGTCAGAATTTTCCTTATGATAATGTGATCAAAGTCATAAATGCATGATATACTATGTATTACTTATACTGCTTGTAAAACCTCTAACCTGAATCATTAATACTCCCTTTTTGCCAACTAGGTATTTATTGTGATATGTTGTTACTATTTTTACATATTTACCAGAATTTCAAAGCTTTTGGTATAACCATGTTAAGGTAGATAGATACTAATATTAATATCCATGAGATTTTGCTATAAGTCGGACCAATTGAAGAACCGACCCTACTTACCTGAAATCTGTATTAAAAAGTATGGGTCACCATGCTTGTTTTTTCTAGCAGTGAGGTCAAAGTTTGGCTATTTTTAGCCATTTTTTACCTAAATTTACATAGAATACACAGGGAAAATGTGGAAAGGCAATTTTCACCTGCATTAAAATGAACTTTTTATCCATGAGAATTTGATGTATTTTTGTAAGCAGATAGTTTATGATGTAATTTATTGATTTGCATTAAAAAATATATATGTCACCATGCTTTTAACGGAGATATTTTACATAGTTTCCGGATTAGACATTATTTACGGGAAAAGGGAGTTAATTCGCGGCAAAGTAAACAAAATATGACGTTTTACATCTGTCATTCAATTATGACGTCACAAAGGAAAAGCCGTCAAATTACTGTTCCGGCTCGAAAATCAAACCTACCCCGTATCAGACTCTTTATTTTTCTAATGCGCGATTGAATTGCGCAGCGCAACAGTGTCTATCTACCTTAAACATACATATCTTTTTATTTATCCTCATATTAAGCATTTTGATCCATTTTAAGGATATCAGGGCTCACCAAACTGGGCGATTGTCGCCCTATTGGGCCCTAAGTCGCCTAAAGTTGTTCCAAAAAGCGACTAAGAGTCGCCTTGTGAATTTCAAAAGTCTGTGCATCTTGGCATTTGCGTTTCTATTTCTGTTTATTTCCGGTAACAGGAAGTAAAATGATAAGATTTCTGAAGATTATTCCTATTCATTGCAGAGCTGAAACCTTGTACATATCAACTAATGATAGAGAAAAACAAGGCAAACTAACCTTGTAGTAGTTATTTATTGACAAATTCAACGGAAATTACCCATAATATTTACGTTTCCAACTTGAAATCTAACCGGAAGTGAGCTATTTATAAAACAAAAACAAAGAGCTACCTATTTACTGGAGCAGATAAATAAAAAATGCTGTATGTACCTTACTGGGCATTCAATATGAATGGATCAATCTATGATTTGACTAATTTCACATCATTTAAGTTTCATTCATATAAATCTAACCAGAAATGCAAGAGAATAAAAAAAAAATGTGCTGATTTTGGGTAATTTTCAAAAGGGTTAAATATTTAAACAATTTAAAAATTACAAAATTATAAAATAATTAAATTCATATCATTAGGTGAATATAATGTTTCTTAATAGTTAGGACTAATTTATTTTTGACTGTTAAAATTTGATATGCACCTGAGAAAATAAAAAAATTGCTGGAAAATCATGTGGATGCACGCTTACAAGTCTCCTTGTAATGCCCTGGAGTCTCCCTATCTGTGCCCTCAGGGAGACTTCAAGTCTCCCTGTTCTTCTGAAGTGTGGTGAGCCCTGGATATGTCTGTATACTACAAACAGGCAACAAATTCTTTTGTGTATACAATTCACATTTTATTACTTACTCATCACTAAACTTTCCAATGTAGAAAAGTCCACAGCCTGTTCCTAAATCTACTTACTCGTCACCAAATTTTTCAATGTAGAAAAGTCCACAGGCTGTTCCTAAATATTACTCATCACCAAACTTTTTAATGTAGAAAAGTCCACAGCCTGTTCCTAAATCTACTTACTCATCACCAAACTTTTCAATGTAGAAAAGTCCACAGCCTGTTCCTAAATTTACTTACTCGTCACCAAACTTTTCAATGTAGAAAAGTCAACAGCCTATTCCTAAATCTTACTCATCACCAAACTTTTCAATGTAGAAAAGTCCACAGCCTTTTCCTAAATCTACTTACTCATCACCAAATTTTTCAATGTAGAAATGTCCACAGGCTGTTCCTAAATATTACTCATCACCAAACTTTTCAATGTAGAAAAGTCAACAGCCTATTCCTAAATCTTACTCATCACCAAACTTTCCAATGTAGAAAAGTCCACAGCCTGTTCCTAAATCTACTTACTCATCACCAAATTTTTCAATGTAGAAAAGTCCACAGGCTGTTCCTAAATATTATTCATCACCAAACTTTTCAATGTAGAAAAGTCAACAGCCTATTCCTAAATCTTACTCATCACCAAACTTTTCAATGAGGAAAAGTCCACAGCCTGTTCCTAAATCTACTTACTCATCACCAAACTTTTCAATGTAGAAAAGTCCACAGCCTGTTCCTAAATCTACTAACTCATCACCAAACTTTTCAATATAGAAAAGTCCATGGCCTGTTCCTAAATCTACTTACTCATCACCAAACTTTTCAATGTAGAATAGTCCACAGCCTTTTCCTAAATCTACTTACTCATCATCAAACTATTCAATGTAGAAAAGTCCACAGCCTGTTCCTAAATCTACTTACTCATCACCAAACTTTTCAATATAAAAAAGTCCACAGCCTGTTCCTAAATCTACTTACTCGTCACCAAACTTTTCAATGTAGAATAGTCCACAGCCTTTTCCTAAATCTACTTACTCATCACCAAACTTTTCAATATAGAAAAGTCCACAGCCTGTTCCTAAATCTACTTACTCGTCACCAAACTTTTCAATGTAGAATAGTCCACAGCCTTTTCCTATATCTACTTACTCATCATCAAACTATTCAATGTAGAAAAGTCCATGGCCTGTTCCTAAATATTCTTACTCATCACCAAACTTTTCAATGTAGAAAAGTCCATGGCCTGTTCCTAAATCTACTTACTCGTCACCAAACTTTTCAATGTAGAATAGTCCACAGCCTTTTCCTAAATCTACTTACTCATCATCAAACTTTTCAATGTAGAAAAGTCCATGGCCTGTTCCTAAATCTTCTTACACATCACCAAACTTTTCAATGTAGAAAAGTCCACAACCTGTTCCTAAATCTTCTTACTCATCACCAAACTTTTCAATGTAGAAAAGTTCACAGCCTGTTACTAAATCTACTTACTCATCACCAAACTTTTCAGTATAGAAAAGTCCACAGCCTGTTCCTTAATCTACTTACTCATCGCCAAACTTTTCAATGTAGAAAAGTCCACAGCCTGTTCCTAAATCTTCTTACTCATCACCAAACTTTTCAATGAAGAAATGTCCACAGCCTGTTCCTAAATATCACTTACTCATCATTAAACTTTTCAATGTAGAAAAGTCCACAGCCTGTTCCTAAATCTTACTTACTCATCACCAAACTTTTCAATGTAGAAAAGTCCATGGCCTGTTCCTAAATCTACTTACTCATCACCAAACTTTTCAATATAGAAAAGTCCACAGCCTGTTCCTAAATCTTCTTCCTTAATTTCATCTGTTCTGTTTACAATTGTGGCTCCACATGCCCTGAGATTGGAAATAAATGTTAGAAAGAATGTAGTTAATTCAAAATATTGAATTTGTTTTCTTTTCAGTCATAAAAAACACCAAATTCCTATTAATCATTAATCATGTAGGGCGTACAGCAATTGGTGATTTTATACTCAGCTTCAACAGGGTCCCTGGTCCAAAGCTTTTTCCAAAATTAGCCAGGGCTCATAAACTGGGCGATTAGGGAGATTAAGTGGTTCTGTTGTGATTCAAGTCACCTATCGATGCTCCAAAAAGCAATTTCAAGTCGCCCTGGGACTTATAAGAGTCGCTGAGCATTTTTACATGTTTAATTCTAGTCCTTTCTATTTTCAGTAACAAGGAAGTAAATTGTAAAGTTTATTCCTGGGTTCTGTACAGCTCAAATATTGCTTATATCATCCCATGGTTTTTAAAATTAAGACTAATTGATTTTGTAGTATACACATTTATCAAAAGATTCATTGGAAATTGCCCTATTTATTTACGTTTCAACTTCAGATCTCTAACTGGAAGTGGTCTCTATATATGGATCAAAAAATGTAAACAATCTGTAATTTGTATATGTATATCCCTCTCAATAATTGAAGAACCATTAAAAAAAGAATGAAGAGGATAAGCAACAGTCTCTTTGATCAACTGAATGATAAACTACTTATATACCAGAAATGATAAATAAAAGAAAATTTATGTCATGTAAATCCAAACTAAATGTAGGAGCACCTCCAACATAAGCTTTTTTGCGAAAAGGAACATAAAATTGATAAAGCTTAGATAAAAATTTTTAGAATTAAATCTACACTGTAGATAATATTTAAATGATTCAAACTGATTTATTGCCATTGTTGAATATTTGATATACACATAAGGGGACAACCATTTGATTTTTTTAAGAGGGGAGGCTTGTGCGAATTTAATTTTGGTGCCAATGAAAATAAATATTCTAATCCTGAAATTGAGGTCAAGGTCAAAAGTCATATGGCAGACTGACATGTACTAATGAAGACAAAATTATATACCAAATATTACGGACTTCAGCAAAAAAACTTAACCTGGTCACTGGATCGCGAAATATAGGTCAAGGTCACATGATTTTGTGTCCGGCAGATAGGGTTTGCCATAAGATACCTATTGACCAAATATAAAGTTCCTACATCAAAGGCTTGTATATAATAACTTGAGTTTAAGCCGCCATCGCCATCATACTTTGCATACCTAAGTTTCCCTATCTGCGACATTTGTCAGGGGCAAGACAAAAACTGTATGCCCCTCTCCCAACCCCCACCCCCTGAATCTTTGATTAAGGGGGCATAGAAAATTGGTTATGTTTCATTACTTACCTAGCAATTCTATTGTTGTCTGATTTCCTCACTCGTCGTATAACACTAATACCAGCCTTTACAAGGAAATGTTGCGCTAAATCCGATACACCCTTCTCTGTTATAACTAGGTCTGGTTTAAACTGGATTACTTCTGAACATATTTTTTCGATATAATCCTCTTCCATTTTCAATATTTTTCTGAAAATAAATACTCATAATTCATACAGCATGTTCATACCATGCAGATTCTTTTTAAAATGATAGGCCCTTACATTTCATTTGATATGAATTTTGTCCAATATTGCAGAAATTCAAATAACTTGAATGTTTTTTATGTGTTTGTAAAATTGATGTGTCATCTGCTAGATATCAATCAAAAATCAGTTAAAGAAAATATTTGGTAGAATGCCAAAGGTTTTGCTACTTTTGCCATTTCTATCAACTTCATACCTACTTGACTTACATTCATAAAAATAAGATTTCTCATTTTGCAGTATATATTTTCCACTACATTTGGACTTAAAAACTCCTTTTAAACATGCAAAAAACAATTAAAAAATCTTTCAAGGGGTATACATTGGGTAATTAATGGATAAATATCTTGCCTTCCTAAACAATAAAATATTCTTCCAGAAATTGTAGTTTATCTTTAACATTGTGGGATATATTCAAAGATTAATTCTGTAGAGAAAATTCTAATACTCTAAGGTCACCCTCATTTATGTGTAACTTTTTATCAAATTCTTTCATGAAAGTCATGTAAAAGGTCGTTCGTACCACTTCATATCTGTACAAAAAAGAGGACTGACAGTTGAAATATATATCAACACAGGCTGCGGAAGAAGCAAACTGTATACTAGACACAGCCCAGTCTTGCAATTACATGCCTGGAATTTTCTTTTCACTTTTAAAGAGCCC
>MJUU01034147.1:18325-32557 GCA_002080025.1 Modiolus philippinarum | reverse complement strand
TATAATGTGTATATAACCAATTTGTATAATAAATTTGGTAAAAAATTGATGATATTAATATTTATCAAATTTCCTCTCTGTGTAGCTAGAAAACCCAGAATTCCCAATTTACTAAGATTTTTTTACTACTTTTCAATACTGTCTTCTACTTTCTGTATTATTGATGAAATTTTATTTTTTCTTCAAACAGAATTTTGTCTTACTAGTTGAATGCTACATTAAAAAAATAACGAGATACATGAGCATGTGAACTGTTAAAAGGGATGAATTTAAAATCTAAAATATGACCTAAAGCACAAAAAAACACATGGCAAAATAAAAGAATAGAAACAATAAAAAGGTCGACCGATATATTTCGACAAATATGTCATCTACGAGTGGGTCATGAAGAATGAAGTAGTAGTTAAAAAATAATATATTGTTTACAGGTAAAACATCTTTGACATTGCGTGTACAGTGTTTAAAAATAATGTATATGATACAAGTAAAAATCTTTGAATGCTACATTAGATTGTTGAAATCGTAAATACTTTGCAGTGAACCAGTTGACAAAAACACACTGCCTATAAGGTAACATTTGGTTTTTTCAAAAATCAAAACAACTGGATTCCGTCAAGTCTTTCGTAAAAGAGATGGTGGGAGATGACACATGTCGGATTGGTGCATGTGATCTCATCTTCCACAAGTAAATGGCCATCCAGAAGAGTTGACTTTTGTGATACATCAAAAGTAACCATGGCTTAACACCATAAAATACTTCACAATGAGGAGTACACTTTAACGGCAAAACTCTGCTATGCAGAATAGGTTTCCAGATGTTTTTTACAGAAGAATTAGGTATTACATGATCTCAAATTTAAGATATAGGGATATCTTTCACTTGTAAAAGTAATTATATGCCTTTTTCTCCACTTTCCTCTACTCCCAACTCGAGAAAAGACCAAATTTCTTGCACTCATCAAAAGTATCACGATCTTAAATTTAATCTAATGCAAGAACCTATGAATTCATTTAATTGTAAACTATACTCCCATTAATGGGTTAATTTTTAGCATGTATAAAGAGGTGAATATAAAGATGAAGTTTATACGTCAACTAGCAGTATGAGGCATTTTAGCCACGCCTTTTAAGGCCAAGATGGCAGCATTCTGTGAATTAATTTTTTAATTTTATGAAGTTAACACTCACTCCATATTTCTACAATGTATTTTAATCAGTTTATTAGGCCGTTATTTCTTTATTTTTAGTTTTACGACTCCAACAGACCCTAAATTTTGTCAAAATGGGAAAAAAAAACTAGAAGTGGGAGCAGTCGCAAACGACAGCTAATCCCCTCGCCCGCTGTTAAGAAATAATAACCTTTATATAATCTAAAGATGTAAAGATGAATGTCTAAGGTACATCCACTGAACGGTAAAATCATTGTGTGTAACGTGTAGTATCTCAGATATAAACATTAATGCAAACTTTTAACCAAAGTCAGTCAAGTGTAAAATGTAGGTCAAAATGACCCAATTATCATCTGAAGCTGCAAGACTCTCGAAGACGCATCCACAGACCACAGATGATTGATGTAACACATAGGGTATCTCATACATGAACATTAATGCAAACTTTAACCCAAGTCATTGAAGCATAAAATGTAGGTCAGAGTAACCAAATTATCATCTGAAGCAACATCACTCTCCAAAATACATCAACTAACCAAAGATGGTTGATGTGCCACATGTAGATTCTCAGATATGAACCTTAACGCAATTTTTAAACTGAGTCATTGAAGCATAAAATGTAGGTCAAAGTGACCCAATTATCATCTGAAGCAGCATCACTCTCCAAGACACATCCACTCACCAAGAATGATTGATGTGCCACATGCAGTTTCTCAGATATGAACATTAACACAAACTTGAACCGGAATCAATGAAGCATAAAATGTAAGTCAGTGTGACCCAATCATCATTCGAAGCAGCATGACTCTCCAAGAAGCATCTACTGACCAAAGATGATTGATGTGCCACATGTAGTTTCTCAGATATGAACCTTAACGCAAACTTTAACCTGAGGTGGGACGAACGGACGGATGGGCGAGATGCTATATCCCCTCCCCAACTTCGTTGGGCGAGGGGATAATAAAATTGAAAATTGCTCAATTTTTATTTTTTATTCCCTCCGACCCTGTATTTTTTAAGCAAAAAAAATATTATGAATAATTGCTTAAAAACCTTACTTTGTGCTCTAAATCAGTTTTTATTAGTACTTAAATTCTTATTTATCTATTTCCAACATTAATATAACTGAAGAGACCATCTTCAAAAACACCAGTCATCACAATCTTGAATAATTTTGATATTTGAAAAAAAATTGAGGATCCAGCAAGATTTTTATTTTATTTTATTTCCGTCTTCCTACCAATGATCATTGACTGAAATTTTCGTAAAACAAAAAATATAAAAACTGTGGCCTTACATAACTCTGTTGAAAAAGTAATATTGAACTTAATCTTATCATTTTTCAGACATAACTAAATAAACAAGCAATTTTATTCACATTTCATCGTGATCTATATTCTTGGTGCTAATTTCACTTTCACAGCAGTTAACAGGTAATCACTATCCTACTGACAGGAACAGCGAAGTTCCATTTGGGGAATTGTTGTAACATTTTATATTTTAATACTTTTTAAGCCATTTAAAATAAAGTCACACATATTTTTAGATTGCAATATAAACAAGAGGCTCTCAAGAGCCTGTATCACTCACCTGGACCATGGCTGACATAGAGAGATGAATGGCATTTCCAATAGGGTTCAGAATGAGCTTTTCCCATACAGTCCAATGTCAAAACTATGTTCTTCGCTGGCAGCCATCTTAGATGAGGCACAAACCTGTCGGATACCCTTTTTTTTGAAAGGACAATCTAAAGACCATTGCGACTAAGTTTGGTTCTAATTGGACTGGTAGTTTCTGAGAAGAAGATCTTTGAATGTCTTTTCATAGAGTCCAATGTTAAAACTATGTTCCCTGCTGGAGGCCATCTTGGATGAGGTACGGACCTGCCGGATAACTTTTTTGGATGGGACCACCTAAGGATCATTGTGGCTAAGTTTGATTTTAATTGGCCTAGTAGTTTCCGAGAAGAAGATCTTTGAATGTATTTTCCCATAGAGTCCAATGTTAAAACTATGTTCCCCGCTGGTGGCTTTCTTGGATGAGGTACAGACCTGATGGATACCTTTTTTGGATGGCACCATCTAAGGATCATTGTGGCTAAATTTGGTTTTAATTGGACTAGTAGTTTCTGAGAAGAAGATCTTTGAATGTATTTTCCCATAGGATCCAATCATGACCAATGTTAAAACTATGTTCCCCACTGGTCATCTTGGACGAGATACGGACCTGCCGGATACCTTTTTTTGGAAGGGACCATTTAAGGACCATTGTGACTAAGTGTGATTATAATTGGACTGGTACTTTCTGAGAAGAAGATCTTTGAATGACCTTTCCATAGGGTCCAATGTTAAAACTATGTTCCCCGCTGGCAGCTATCTTGGATGAGGTACGGACCTGCCCGATACCTTTTTTAAAGGAGACTACCAAAGGACTATTGTGACCAAGTTTGGTTCCAATTGGCCAAGTGGTTTCTGAGGAGAAGATCTTTGAATGAAAAGTTTACAACAGACGCCGGACGCCAAGTGATGGCAAAAGCTCACCTTTGCATAGCCAGGTGAGCTAAAAACATAGGTAATCAACGATTACAAAGTTGGCCTCATTATGGCACATTGTCACAGCAATCCAATTTTGCCTGTATATTGACCTACCATCCAAAATGTGTGCATATGTAAGATTAGATGATCCTACCATATACAGTCACTGCAGATCGATATAAACTTGAATGTCAGTCAGTCAAGCAGAAAATATAGGTCAAAGTGACCTAATTTTGCCTGGATGCTGACCTACCATCAGAAATGCATGCATGTGCAAGGTTAGATGATTCTACCATGTACAATGACCGAGATCTGAACTCGGATATAAACTTGAATGTAAGTCACTCAAGCAGAAAATATAGCTCAGTGACCTAATTTTGCCTGGATGCTAACTTACCATCACAGATGCATGCATGTGCAAGGTTAGATGATTCTACCATGAACAGTGACCGAGATCTGAACTCGGACGTAAACTTGAATGTAAGTCAATCAAGCCGAAAATATATCCGTAGCTCAAAGTGACCTAATTTTGCCTGGATGCTAACTTACCATCACAGATGCATGCATGTGCAAGGTTTGATGATTCTACCATGTACAGTGACTGAGATCTGAACTCGGACGTAAACTTGAATGTAAGTCACTCAAGCCGAAAATATATCCGTAGGTAAAAGGACCTCATTTTGCCTGGATGCTGACCTACCAAAAGAGATACATGCATATGCATAGTAAGATGATTGTACTATGTATAGTTACTGAGATATGACCTCGATGTAAATTAAGATGTAAGCCACTCAAGCAGAAAATATAGGTCAGAGACCTAATTTTCTTGGAGGCTGTGAGTCAACCCAAGATGCACCTGCATGCAAAGTTTGATGACCCTACCCTGCATACTTACTGAGATATACACCCAAATGTGGACACGGACGAGGAAGTAGAAGCCTGGGAGTTCCAATAGTCCCCCCAACTTCGATGAGGTGAACTAACAATATACATTTAGTGTCTATCAATAAAAGATTTATTTGTGTTTGGCACAATACAGGCGGCAATGCTCGCTGAAGCTCGCATTGCCCCTTCTTCTAAGCGTCATACAAATAAATCTCATACATGTATTTGAAGACACTTGACATATATTGTTTAATTATTGACCAAAAACACTTAATGATCTTACCATTTACTGATAAACTTTGTTCCAACACAACTCTTAATTATCTTCAACATTTCATCTCGGTTATTTATATCTATAGGTACACTGGAAAAAATTGTCAAAAAATGGAAATTATTTCAAAAATGTAAATGAGACAAGAAGGTTATCAATACAGCAGAGAGATAGTTAAATTTATTTTTTAAGAAAGCACACAATGGTCACGATTAACAGGAATTCAGTATCATGGAATAATCATTTAAATATATATTTTAACAATCCCTCATGGCCTCATAGCTTTAAAAACTCATTTTTTAAACAAGGGTAAATCCAAATAGATGTCTCGCCTGTCCCTGCTTGGCCTCTAAATTGATGTTAAATCTAATAGACCTAATCAGAAACTTAACATGCTCACTACACTGCAACATTTGGGACTGACAAAAGCTATTATGAACTACCAAAGACCAACCCACATACAAAATATCATTAACCTACCATTAATACATTGAGAAACCACACATGCTCACTAGACAAAAAAAAAAAGCCACAAGCATAAGTAATATGGAACACTGATATGCACTACCCAAAACCAACCCACATACAAAATATCATTGACCTACCACTAACAGATACTGTGAAATTCAACATGCTCACTGAACCATGACATTGAGGTCAAAGGCGAAAGTCATAAGCCAGATTGACATATACTACCCACCGCAAACCTACATACTAAATATCATTGACCTACCACTTATAGTTAATGAGAAATCGTCGGTCCTGACGGTCCTGACCGCCAAAAAACGGCTAGGTCCGGCAAATTTATTGTTTGTGACGGTCCTGATGACCGGCAAAAATAAAACGGCCGTTGTAGGTTACTTTTCTCTCTCCAGTTTATAGATGTATCATTCGATACTGGTTCCCGTATTTTAAATGATAAACCAGTTCAAATAACATGGCCGAACTGTAAAAGCGTCCATTTGCAACACTAGGGAAGTGTTTGGTGAATTCAAAGGAACGTACCACGGAATTAAAATTTCTAAAGATTCTAATCATAAAGGGAAAAGGACGCGAAGGGTGTTTCTAGAACGAATGACAATGTGGGAGGGATGGATTCTCTCTGTACGATTATGAATCACAACTGATATTACGTTCGTTATGTACCCTTTTAACTCTGGTAACGCCTGCCAATGTAATTTTGAAAAATAAAAACTAATGACAATTTAAGACTTAGTTCCAACTGCCAATTTAAGTGTCAACGATACCCACAGCACGGGCCTCACCATCTTCCCTATAGTTGGCTACATAAGGCATAACGAGAAACTTGTGTGAGTGAAAGTGCCACCTAAATTTGTGGCAAAACAAAGATCCAAAAACTTAGGTGGCACTTTCACTCACGCAAGTTTTGCAAATATCAAAAAGACATATTTTCATATTAACATTGATGAAATTTTGATGATTGATTAGGTAGAGTGCACTGTCCAATATTTCAGTTTTATCAGGAAGTAAACAATTTGAGTAAATTCAAAAAAGTATTGGTCAAAGAAGAAAGAAATAACGATGGAAGGGACAACAAAGGCTCCTAGTTTTGAGTGTCACTAGAAGAAAGAGGAGAAAAGGGTAGGAGCAGGAAATTTATAGGTTTCATTATGACTCCCAGCGAGTGAAAATTACATAGAAGAGGTCTTTATACTGCATGGTGCTTAGTATTTCTCCATTCAGTTNCGTTGGCATACTCCAGATTGGAAATTTCCTCAGGAGCACACTGAAAGAAACCCCATCAAAATCCGATTAATAATAAAGATTCTACAGACAAACATGTGAAAACACCCAATTCAACCCTTTTTGGCCCCTTTTTTAAAAACGGGCGGGGCCACAATGACCAAAACTAAGCCAAGCCTTCCTTTTGTACCAAAGAACATTATGTTTAAATTTCATAAGGATTGATCTACTGAAATTAAAGTTATTGACCAAAAACTAAAGTGTCTACAGACGACTACGACGACAACGACGCCAGCACCATACCAATATACGACCGCAAAAATTTTTGCGGTCGTATAAAAAGCCACAAGCATAAGTAATATGGAACACTGATATGCACTACCCAAAACCAACCCACATACAAAATATCTTTGACCTACCACTAACAGATACTATGAAATTCAACATGCCCACTGAACCATGAAATTGAGGTCAAAGACGAAAGTCATAAGCCAGATTGACATATACTACCCACTGCAAACCTACATACTAAATATCATTGACCTACCACTTATAGTTAATGAGAAATGGACTAAAGCAGAGAAACATAAGTGGTCACTAGACCATGATATTGAGTTCAAGGACAAAAGTCATATGCCAGACTTACATGCATTACCCAAGACCAACCTACATACTAATATTATCGACCGACCACTTATAGTTATTGAGAAATGAACTTAAGCAGAGAAACTTAAAGTGGCCACTAGACTGTAAAATTGAGGTCAAGGACCTAAGTCATATGCCTGACTGACATGTTCTACCAAAGACCAACCTATATACTAAATATATTGACCCACCACTTATAGTACTTGAGAAATGGACTTAAGCAGAGAAACTTAACATGGCCACTAGACGGCGAAATTTAGGTCAAGGACTAAAGTCATATGCCAGACTGACATGTACTAACAAAGACCAACCTACATACTAAATATTATGGACCTATATATGATGTTCCTACATCAAAAGGTTTTCAAAATATCCTGCATTTAGTAAAAATAACGCCATCTCCAAAATTTGTTCGCTTATGTCTTGCTTTGTGCGACTTTTGTCGCTGACTAGACAAAAATATTAACAAATAGTGAAATTGACCCTTTTACAACACATGTAAATGTTCTAAGTGAGATACTCTCAGCTCTGGATGAAATTTTGGGTAAAAAAATACTCAGGTTTGAACTGAGTGGGCAGAAAATGCTCTGGCTAAACCGAATGGAAAAAGGTCTGGCTTGAACGAGTGGACAACAAACACTCTGGATAGAATTGAGTGAACAGCAAATGTCTTGACAGGAACTGAATGAACAATTTATGCGAACTGGAATTGATTGGCCATCAAATACACAGCTTAGAACAGAGTGGACACAAATGCTCAGACTGAATAATTTGGCCAAGCACATTTTCAATCAAACAAACATAAATCAAACATAAAGTTACGTACATCAATTCAATTCCATCTTAAAAGTTATAGCTCTACATTCATGGTCGAACATTCTATGAAGGTAAAAAAAGAAAGTTCTATTTTTTTCTACCTGACTTTTTCTCTTAGTAGGTCTGTCATATCCTCTAAAGCTAGTCTATAGGCACTGATTATAACTGTTGGATGCATCTGTTGTGTTAGAAACTGTTCTGCTACAGACAACATCTCACCAGCTACAATGTTAAAAGATGATGAAAATATCTTTTGTTAGGTACAACTATTCCCAAGTTCAATGTATGCATTAAGTGTATGTGAACGGAAAAGTTAATCAGTGTAAATACAAATCTTTAAATTAATTGAAACAGTAAAAATACTTGGCTCACTACTTTATGCAAAATGATACATGCTACTTATTTCAGTGTTTTCAATTATTTTCACATATAAGGTTTGATTGCTTACTTGTGACAAGCAAAGCTCAGGTCTGACACATTGAACAGAAGTTGGTAACTTTGTAGTAATGTAGGATATAGTGTTGGGAATCTGATATAATGTCATTATCAATTATTGGTTACGGCGAACCAACTTAACATCAGTTAACTAGAGGATCAGAGACAGAGCCTGTATTGCTCACTTGACAAAGTGCTTCTATGCCATGCATGACCAAAAATAATGTTTTCACCAATGAGGTCTAATGTTTATCTATTTCTCCATTAGCACCCAAGTTTTTTTGTCTGATCCTATTGAAATGAGTAATTTTTGCAAAGGACCTTTACACATTTAGTTAAATTTGCTTGAATTGTTTCAGAGATTATGAAAAGGATACTGGGCTCCAATGTTAAACTATTTCTGCACTGGAGGTCATATTTTTTTTGTCGGATCGAAATGAAATGAGCAATATTTGTAAAGTACCTTACGTATGTCATTCCTGTAAAGTTTGGTTGAATTTGCTTGAACAGTGGTTTCAGAGGAGAAGATGAAAATGTGATTTTTCCATTGCCATTGGGTTCAATGTTAAACTTACACTATTTTTCTATATGCTGGCGGCCATATTTTTTAACTGATCGGAAAGAAATAAGCAATCTTTCTTAAGGACCTTTAGTACATCATTCCTGTGCAGTTTTCTTGAATTTGCTTCAGTAGTTTCAGAGGAGAAGATGAAAAGGTGATTTTCCCATAGGGTCAAATGTTAAACTATGTTCTGTGATGGCGGCCATGTTTTTTTGGATCTGAACGACAGGAGCTATCTTTGTAAAGGACCTTCCAAACATCATTCCTGTAAAGATTGGTTGACTTTGCCTCGGCCATTTCAGAGTAGAAGATGAAAATGTGATTTTTCCAATAGGGTCCAATGTTAAACCTAATTTCCAAGCTGACGGCCATGTTTTTTGTCGGATAGGAATGAAATGAGCAATCTTTGTAAAGGACCTTCCATACATCATTCCTGTAAAGTTTGGTTGAATTTGCTTCAGTGAATTCTGAGAAGATGAAAATGTGATTTTCCCATAGGGTTCAATGTTAAACTATGTTCCTTGCTGGCAGCCATGTTTTTTATCGGATCAGAACGAAAAGAACAATCTTTGTTAAGGACCTTCAGTACATCATTCCTGTAAAGTTTGGTTGAATTTGCTTCAGTCGTTTCAGAGTAGAAGATGAAAATGTGATTTTCCCCATAGGGTCCAATGTTAAACATAAGTTCCGCACTGGTGATGTTTTTTGTCAGATCGGAAAGAAATGAGCAATCTTTGTAAAGGACCTTCCATACATCATTCCTGTAAAGTTTGCTTGAATTTGCTTTGGTAGTTTCAGAGGAGAAGATGAAAATGTGAAAAGTGTAATGGACGGACGACGGACGGCAAGTGATGGCAATAGCTCACACTGACCCTTTGGGTCAGGTAAGCTAAAAATCAAAAGAAAAATTCTACAGTTTTCTCATACAAAATGAAAATAATTTTTCAGAATATATGAAAATTTGCTTTTATAACAATTTTACATCAATATGATGTAATGGGAATCTAATTTACAAAATATACAAATAAACATAAAATGCATCAAAAATTTGAAAACACATCATACTTTTAATTTATCAATTATACATTTTCGTAATTTTTAATCAAAATCTGGACAACACTAGTAGAATAACAAGTATCCAGTACATGTTTTCAGAACCAGTTTTAGTGTCTGGAGCAAAGTATAAAATTCTGTTTCACTACACTTTACATGCCTTACCCAAAATAATAACAGATGTAGTGCCATCGCCGACCTCTTCATCCTGTGTTCTGGCAATCTCTATCATAGATTTAGCTGCTGGATGTTGTACATTTATCTACAAAATAAAAATATGGAAATTTAAATGCCATAATGTAGTATGTACAATATATTATGCTTTCCCATTAAATGCCAGTCCAAATTCTAATTTCTTCTGCCATTTGGCATGTTTGTATAATTGCCAATTTTTCTAAGAACAATTTTTTACTATTTAACTATTTTCTCTTTCTCTTTACAATGCTATCTGTCTAAGATTTACAACTTTCAGTTTTTTGAGGATGAGATTAGCTTTTATATCAGATTTACTTTCATTGTTTGTTCACCACTGATGGCAAGCTAGGTGGCTAGAAGTTAATGAAGTCCTGTTGGGTTATTTACTATTTGTAGCATTACATTAGTAAAATCTGTGAAATTACTGAAGAAATCTTGGGAAACAAATTAAAACATAAAACTTAAGTCATCTATTTCCAAGAAACCAACAATTAAGTCTGTGGAAAGTCAAGTTCAACCCTTACCACTGTTTACAAACATGATACATGTAAAGCAAAGATGGAACTAACAATTCCCTCTTTACATAATCCTGTATGTTCAGTTGTCTCCCTTTTTAGACGATACTTGTAATAGACTTTCCACTAATTTCATGATCCATGAAATACTGGAATTTCCCAACTTCTAAAATTATAAAATCGCCTAAAAATTCAACAACTTTTTATCCCAAATAGTACTAAAAAATATTTGTAATGGAGAAATAGTTTCCACAGTAAGCAATAATTGTAATTTGATACAGGAAATCCCTTCCACCTTCAGACATCTTTATATTTACTGTTTTGTTTGAAATGGATGGAAGTCTGCATACGTTCTAAAGAAACACTTTCTCCAAAGGGAGGGAAAAAATTGGAAAATAAAGAAACCGCAAATTGACTTAGAAATGTGCTACAATTATTGCCAAGGTATACCATTTATGTTTTGTCCTTTCAATCTTTTGAGATATAGACAGCAAACAGACAGTCTGACACAATGAAATCTGAGAGGGCATAAAAATGAAGAAACATTTTCTTTTGTATCTGTTCATAATCGGCTAACAAAGACCATTTTAACCTTCATTGTCTATTCCATTCTAAAAGCTTTATAGTACTTCAAATAATTACATTTTAGTGCCTGATGCTTAGTATGGAAAACAACATTTTTCGATCTTTTTGATTCAGGACGGGCCAACATACCTCTCTCAGAATTGCATTTCCATCGTTCGTCATAACTATACCACCCATAGGGTCCATTAACATCTGAAATAATCAATTTCTGAATTTAAGCTATATGATGCAACAAATTAAAGGTGGTATCTAGGCATGAAAAGAGAATTTACTGTAGGATAAACTTACTTTATAACATAAGTGTTAATTTTTTATCATCATGATGCTGTTTTTTTTGTATTCAATTCGACCACAAAAAAAATATGTGTCTAATCATGCTAATTTTTCAAAACTTAAGACTGTCTATATATTTTTAATCAAAACCATGAAAAATGATACATTGTATACAAATTGGATTTCTGCAAATTATCAAATATTAAACAGAGAAATTCATTGTTAACATTTGGTTGACACCTCAATTATGCATCAAAAGGAATGCATTTATTTTGTCCCTCATCTGCTTTGATGAAAAATAGCAAACAATGACCACATTTGTACATGATGCACTCCTTAATTAAATCACCTTTAAAAGCCTTATAATCAACGTACCTTTAACATGGATCTTGGACCAAGGCATGTTCTTATTATATCAGCTATGGCCTGCAAAAAAGTAAATAAAAGAAAACTGTAAGAACACAATGCAATCAATGGAAAAAATGCTTAAACTATCAAAATCTTTGACAAGCAGAATAAAAGAATAAGAAGATCAGTCGTTTGTACCGAAATGCAAAAGCAAAACATGGTATATTACCTGATTGTTTACAACTTGAAACTCAGATGCATACACTTGCGCAATAGACCACTTTCATGTTTATTTCTTATCCCGACTTTGGCTCCGTTTTTATAATGTTTTTCACAAAGGGAAGTAAACTACTGACCCTACAGTCAGGTTTACCGTTCCATTGTAATAAGGGACAGCAGTAGATTTTGAATACATGGGTATCTATAACTGGACTAGGGGTAATATCTCGATTGTCTTTAAATAAATCATTTCAAGCTATTCGGGTACTTACCACAGTGAAAATCGTAACCGTTGCCAGAGAAAATATTTACTGCCCGTCCTTTCCCTAATGACACCGAAAACCAGAATGACGGGTGTTAGAGAGTGACGTCCCTTTGAAAAACATGCTTAATTAGCAGTCATCCCGTAAATATGAAATTCGTCAATTGCTAAAAAACAAATCAATTCGCTGTTTCAGAAACTAAAGAATTGTGGGTACAGCATACACCAAAACATTTTGATTGATCAAGAACGTAAATAACATAACGTCATTGGTTGAAAATCGATTGCCCGTACACCAAAATTTCAAAGACAATCTCTATACCCACAATCCCTCAGTTTCTGGAACGGCGAATTGCAATGAACCACAACTTCCAAGGTTCTGAAAAGACAATTGTCACAACTGCTTCAAAATTTTACAACCAAATGATGCATAAATGCTTTCTCTGCAGAACACAGCGGACAAGTCAAACCCAAATTTGATGTTCAATATTTGTATATATAATAGATGCACAGTACAACTAAATCATAAACCTTCTGAAAAATTTATTGAATAGTTTGATAAATCATCTGAATTATACGAGCTGCTTATTCTTCTCAAGATCATAGTGTTGTTAGAGAATGCTGACTTGTACGATCGGATCGGGATCATACAAAAATTTGTTTATAAACATACTTAAAATTTAATCTGGAATGTTCTTGATGTTTTTGTTATGGCGACCATGTGAAGACATGTTTTTACCTTGCCTGCTGCAATGTTTCCTTTCTGGACTTTCTTTCCAGATTCTCTTTTGGTATTCTGATCTGAAATGAAAAAGTAAGAAAATTTAATGCATCAGTTCGTTAAAAGAGAGGGGTTAAATTCAATTGTGATATAAAATAAGGCTTACTCAAGACGATAATTCCAGACATGCTTGCGATTTTTGCCGGAAGTACACCAGTGACCTCTATGACAACTTTGTAAGGTTCGATAACTCTCCAACTTTCCCGCGAAAAAAATGTCGCTCTAGTATCAAGAAAAAAACTCTGGTTGTCTCCATTTTGGAAAAATATCAGATTTTGCCAGTTTTGAATTATTGAAATGATTTAATCGATTTACAGAGTTATTTTGTAGATAGATATCTAAACTTTTTGAAAGGAGCCAGGCATTTTTAGATTCCCCGATGCAATTTTCTTTTAATTATACCCCGCAAACAAAGTTTTGGGGTATATAGGAATCACCCTGTACATCCGTCCGTCCATCCGTCTGTCCGTCCATGTACCTTGTCAGCGCATGTTCTCCTAAACGGTTGCTTGGATTTTGATGAAATGTCACACAGTTGTAGTACAGCATCTGAAGATGTGCATGAAGTAATATGGTTGCTGCCCGAAATTTTGAAGGGGAGATAATTCATCTTTGAATATTTTCTGGAAAAAGGGGGAGGCGAACCTTGTCAGCGCATGTTCTCTTAAACGGCTGCTTAGATGTTGGTGAAAAGTTACACAGTTGTAGCACAACACCTGAAAATGTGCATGAATTAATATGGTTGCCGCCCGAAATTTTGAAGGGGAGATAATTCATCTTTGAATACTTTCTGGAAAAAGGGGGAAGCGAACCTTGTCAGTGCATGCCCAAAACAGCTGCTTGGATTTTAATGAAATGTTACACAGTTGTAGTTCACAATCTGAAGATGTGCATGAAGTAATATGGTCGTTGCTCGAAATTTTGAAGGTGAAATAATTCGTCTTTGAATATTTTCTGGAAAAAGGAGGGAGGCTAACCTT
>MJUU01034146.1:106850-117386 GCA_002080025.1 Modiolus philippinarum | reverse complement strand
AGGCAAGGTTAAAGTTTTTCAAAAATTGCCCTCAGGGAAAGGTCAAGGTCAAAATGTCTACAAATATGGTACCACTAGAATGCTCTCATTATGAGGAAGTCACATACCAAATATGAACACCCTACCAAAAAAGCCTGCCTCCTAGTGCCAAGGTTAAAGTTTTTTTTTTTTAAAATTGCCCTAAGGGCAAGGTCAAGGTCAAAATGTCTACAAATATGGTACCGAAAGAAAGCTCTCATTGCAAGGAAGCCACATACTAAATATCAACATCCCATCTCTTAAGGTCTCCATTTCAAAAGCAAGGTTAAAGTTTTTGCTGACGACGCCGACGACACCGACGCCGGGGGTATAACAATAGCTCTCCGGACATTCGTCCCGCGAGCTAAAAATGGGGATACATAGAGATGAACACTGACGAAATAAAAACCATGGCTGAAATCACATACATCTGTAGAGTAAGAATCTCCTGTATAAGAAACCCGCGTTTTGAACATGTCAATTCCGGCTATGAAGTCAAATCCAGTAGTCGAAACGACAAACTAGTTGTTCAATCGAAAAAAAAAATGTTGTCATTTGGGAAACAAGTATCCCATACGATAGCGATCCACGGGATAAGATGTTGGCCGTAAAACTTTTGCAGTGATGACTTCAAGTTATCAGACACATACCCCTGTTTGACAGTGCAATCTATTAAGAATTCAAAGTTACTATATAGTCTACAGGCCTTTGAGTAGCAAATGAGTTTGGTATGTAAACTATATATTATGGCGCTGTTAGAATTTTGCTACAAAGAAAAGGGAAATTGACTATTGGAAAGGTGGAGTCGTCGCGTTTGTCATACAGCTTTCCTTAGTTTGTAGTACTCTATTCAAGATGAAGATCACGGAATGTGGAAGTGTCTGCGGTATCCTCTATTCCGAACTCTTCTGGATAGATGAGATGAAGAAAATCATCAAAGCAGCGATTTTCTAGAGACATAATATCATTTATATAACGGAAGCCAAAATTAAAGGATCGGGCTAGTTTTTTTTTATCTTAATCTTATTTTTTTACAGTCCTTCCATGAATTCTGCCGCAAAGGTTTAAGAAACATCAGCTGCAAAGTTTCTTTCGAATAGAATTCAAAAAATAGACATATATATTGTCGACGTTTTAAATTCTTCTACGCTTGTATATTTTTCTCTGATTCGGAATAGTATTTCACAAATTATGCTTTACAAACGTAACAGATATAGAAAGACTACAAATATATCTAATAGCTTAACAATATACAAAGGTGAAAACATTAGATTATAAACATAGTTACAGCAACTGTATAAGTATATTGTATTCTTATTTTAGTAATCATGTTTTCATTTAGTATTGTATTGTTATAAAAAAAATACGGTAGTCATGGACATTTTCTAGCTAAGCAAAATTAGAGAGAGAGCTTGTTTGTTATTATGAAAGCTTAAAATTATAAATATTTTCTAAAATATTAAAATTAATATGTAATAAACCAAAACATTGATTTAACCATTATCTGAATTACCAAACCAAAATGAAATTAAACTTGATACTTTGCCATAATAAATGTAACATCAGACACACCAAATAGCATAGCTATTATGTAGTATTTGTTAAATTTCATCTGGTCTCTATAATTATTTTGAAAGCAGCAGGTTGCATGAAAAGTCCAGTTCCCGTCACTTTAACATCTTGATCTATACTTTCAGGTAATGTAATTTTGAATTTTTGAAATATTGAAGAGAAGATCAATAGCAGCTCTGGTTTTGCTACAGCTTCGCCCAAGCAGACACGTCTTCCTGCAGAGAAAGGCAACCAGCTTTCAGGTTTCATTGAAAGTTTTCCATCTTCATCCAAAAATCTAGTTGGGTCAAATTTCTCAACGTCTCTCCAATAATTTGGATCATAGTGTAGTGCCCAATGGTTAATCATTACCATTGTGTTTTTTGGTATGTCATAGCCTCCTGTAAATGTAATATAAACATTATAAACATATTTAAAAAATACAGGGTTCATTATTTTGACATTTTGGCAAGCAAAAATGATTTGCTCATAGTTAAATTCTTGAAAGGCATGCTTGATGTCCCTGCGTGAATAGTATTCGCATTAAAACAAAGAGTGAAACGCAGTTTTGAAAAATTACATACTACAGAAATTAACAACCATACAAAAATTTCTTGGAACCCAAACAATGTCTAGAATCTCAGGCATTTATTTCACAGAAATAATCCATTTTTTCTTTTAAAATGCCTGCACCAAGTCAGGACTTTTGTGGTTTACAATTCTCAGTTTGTTTTGCGTTTACTTTGTCTGTTTGCCGTTTGGGTCCAAGCAATTCTGTTTGGTAATTTTGTCATTACTCCCAATGCCCTCATTAAAAACATTCCAAGGAACATTAAATGATAATGCTGGATGGGAATTGTAAATTAATGGATATACGCTCATAATTAAAGTGGAAGAAAAAAATCAGCCACATGAGGTGAATATTTCAATCTTTCTGTGACAAAACCTAGACATCTGTTATTTCTTATTTACTCACCATGCTATTAGCGGTGTTATAAAAATTGCTTTCCACTAGTGCAAGACCATAGGAAAATCCCATGTAAGATATGGCAAGGCCAAAAAACTTAGAAACCACACTATAGGACTTGCATAGATGAAGGCGATAAAAACCAACTCAATTGATATCTCAGAACAAAACTCAGCTAGCACAAAGACAGAGCTGAATCACAAAAAAAAGTTGATCAGAGCAGGACACTTGTCATTCTGCAAGTGGAGATAAGCCATTTAAATAAAAAAAAAATTCCGGTACTCGTTGTAAAAGTGTATTTATTTTCCACGTTAGCACCTGAAATGGCGTTTAAAATTTCCATTGAAGTCTTTGATAAGTGTGTTTAATAGTAAAATGTTTCGACTTATAAAAGTGAACATACAGAAGTAAGGGGTCGATATTTTGTTTGACACGTTAAAACAAGTCTTCCGTGTTATCTATTTGGTTTTTACACATTAAAACAATTTCTGCAAGAATCAATGATCTCAACAGTCATTCAACAGGAAAAGGCATAAATCTTTGCTCAAATGTGTCTTTATATTTATACGGTTAGTCAATTAAAGAGTAAGCAACAAATTCACAAGAGTTCAATCTCTTGTGCTTTCTTTTTGATAGTAAAAATATCCATTTATCAAAAATTTCAACTGTATTCTGTTAAAAGCTGTGCTGTGTGTCTGTTTACGGTTACAACTGTAAACTTATTGCAGTTTTCTTATATTGTAGTTATATCGCAAGAACCTTAACAATGCAGCTACCTTTATAACCAAATTTTATATGAAAGTGATACGTGAAAATAGCCAAATAATTAACTATTTATAATTAATGAAGTGACATTTAAAACTAGAAATCTCAATTTGAAAATATGTAAGAATATTGACATACACTATGTACAACATAAAGCCCTTTTAAATGATAAAATATTTTCTTTGCTTATAAAAAATTAGAAAAGGCTTACCTGACCTGTTAATTAATTTAGAAAACGGCAAAAAAGCTACAGATAACAACGTCAATAAGATATTTTAGGCGCACGATTCCTATACTGCATGATATTGCACATCTTTTGTTTTTTAACAATATTTTTTTAAGTACTGATAATATATAAGTGTTACTTTGATACATGATTGTGGAATGTCTGTGCAATATGTACCTATTAAGGTAATTTCAGTGCAATCGGAATAACAGTATATTTTGGCAGAACATACATGCATGTTGCTATAGCAGAATAGTTGACCGCCACGTATTATTAGAGGTGCATTACCGAAAGATGTTGCCAAAGCAAGTTTTATAACTGACATACCAACAGATGTGTTGCATATTGTTCGATGCTGAATACCAAAAAGTGTTGCAAACGCAACAACGGCAGTAGAATGCCGAAGGAACAAAGGAGTGAAATTTACAAAAATCGAAGTCCGAAGGCATGGCCAAAACGAGAACACAGAAAAAAATGACGCCAGACACAAAACAACAGTGTCATATCTTACATACTAACAGATGTGTCACATATTGTAAGATTTGGAATACCAAAAGGTGCTGCTAAGCCAAGTGTCATAACTTTCATAGCAAAAGATGTGTCAAATATTGCTTAATCTTAAATACCGAAAGGTGCAGCCAAACCAAGCATGACAACTTACACTCCCACGGATGTGTCACAGAGTGTTTGATGTTGGATACTAAAGTTGTTCCAACCAAGAATCGTAACTTATATACCAACATATGTGTCACATGTTGTTTGATGTTGATTATCAAAAGGTGCAGCCAATTAAAGACTCATAACATATAAACAGATGTGTCATGTATTGTTTGATACTGAATACCAAAATGTGCTTACAATCAAGTCTCATTACATACGTACCGACATACTTGTCATATATTGTCTGATGTTGAAACCCAAAAGTGCTGCTACACCAGGCTTCTAACTTACATTCTAACTGTGTCATATATTGCTTAACGGTTGAAGGCGGGATTAATTTTGCAGACCTCCTCGTTTTCACAACTTTGTAAACTTATGCATATTATCATGCATATTATATTCAAATTAGCTGATACTTTTTAATGCAACTTTGCCAGCATTTTTATAAAAGTATGTGACAGAAGGGGTAGGGATGGTGGGGGCGAGGTGTGGGGTAGATGGAGTGGGTCAATGTGCAGGTATCCCTACTGAAACTAGAAAATTTAGGTTGCCATGGAAACCTGCTTAGATGAGTTAGGCAAGCTATTTTGTGCAAACATATAGAGGGGTCAGCCCTTTTTGCTATCATGTATAAATTGCATGAAAAGTCTTTGGTCTGTTATAGTAGGATCGGGTTATGATAGTCCCTTAGCGGCAAAAATGCCGATTTCAGTATTTTTTGCATTCAACTTGGAGTCAAAAAATCAAAAAAAGAATTTTTTTTTCTTTATAGTCGGGCTCATTTTTAGACCTCTACTATAAAGAAAAAGTCCAAGAACTTGAGAATTATGCAAGAGGTTTTGAAGTGAGATACATCTATCACAGCCCACCCCTCACCAAAATCTCACTTTTTGTGAAAGTTAGGTTTCCATGGGTACTAAACAGGGTCTTGCAACTCTGAGAGTTTAAATTCTCGGCTCTTTTAGGATTATTTGTTTACCCATAGTACCCATCTATCTTTCTTACCTGATTAACTTCTATTGCAAGTGTATGGAAAGCCAAGAGAGACATTATAGAAACCATAGGGCCCATAATGCCTCAAGGCATAGTCCGTCTGGAAAGGGTTACAATATTTCTGAATTTTACAAAATCTCCCAGAAATGCCTTATATCATCTAGTGTAATTTTTGGGCTAATACCGGTGCAAACTGGAAAAAAGGCATGCTAAGTCAAAAATTTGGACTACAGGACATTTTTTATAGACATAGTTTGCAACAGGAATTAATTTTTGCAGACCTTCGTGTTTTCAAACTTTGCAAACTTATGCAAATTATATGCAAATGAGCTGATACTTTTAAATGTAACTTTGTCAGCATATTTTTAAAAGTATTGTAAGAAGGGGTGGGATGGTGGGTGGGAGGTATGAGGTGGGAGGTGGACCAAGTCTTTGGTATGTAACAGTAGGATCGGATTTTGATAGTCCCTTTGAAGCAAAAATGCCGATTTCAGCATTTTTTTCATTCAACTTAGAGTAAAAAGTAAAACAAAATAATTTTTCTTATAGCCTGGAACATTTTTAGACCTCTACTATAAAGAACAAGAACTTGAGAATTCTGTTGCAGGTTTTGAATTGAGAAACATCTATCACAGCCAACCCCTTTCCAAAATCTCACTTTTTGGAAAAGTTAGGTTTCAATGGATACTAAACAGGGTCCTGCAACGCTGTGAGTTTAGAACTTCGGCTCTTTTAGGATTATTTGTTTAGCCAAAGTACCCATCTGTTTTTCATGCCTGATGAACTTCTATTGCCAGTGTATGAAAAGCCATGAGGGGCATTATAGTAACTACAGGGCCCACGATGCCTCGAGGCATCGTCCGCTTGGAAAGGGTTAGTCTTGAATACCGAGAGCTGCGACCAAACAAAGACTTGTAACTGATAAACCAACATATGTGTCGTATATTGTTTGATGTTTAATATCAAAGGTGCAGCCAAACAAAAAACTCATAACTTACATACACACATATGTATCATATATTGTTTGATATTGAATACCAAAAGGTGCCGAAAAACCAGTCTCGTAATTTACATGCCAACAGATGTGACACATATTCTTTGAAATGGAATACCGAAAGGTGCTGACAAACCAGTCTCAAAACATACATGCAAACATATGTGACATATAATGTATGATTTTGAATACATAACTTACATTCCAACAGATGTATCATGTATTGTTCGATGTTGAATACCGAAGGGTGCTGCAAAACCAGTATCATTGCTTACATCCAAATAGATGTGACATATATTGTATGATGTTGAATACAGAAATGTGCTGCAAAACAAACCTCGTAACTTAGATACCAACAAATGTGTCATATATTGTTTGATTTTGAATATAGAAAGGTGCTGCCAAACTAGTCTCATTACTTACATATCGACATATGTGACACATTGTTTAATGTTGAAACCGAATGGTCTCATAACTTGCATACCAACAGATAGCGTACATACCAACAGGTGTGCTGAAATATTGTTAGATGTTGAATACAGAATGGTATTCCCATACCAAATCATAGTTTACATACCAACAGATGTGTCACATATTGTTTGATGTGGAATACCGAATGGTGCTGCCAAACCAAGTCTCATAACTTCATGAAGGGTAGCCTCAGTGTAACATAAATTCTCTCTGTCTTTTATTCCTGGAAGTTTTTCTTTTCCTGAAAAAAGTGCAAGATATCTACATAGAAGAGGATGTCCTCAAACATGCGAAACGGAATATGTAATGTCGATTTTTAATCTTTGGGCATAAATATGTGGGCTTCATCGTCAACTTTGTTCAGAATTGATTTTCCATGTCTTGATCGATTTTCATGTAATATTTAAATGTTAACCTTTACTCTGTTTTTTTTTTCCAAATATTGTTTATTTTGTCTTTATATATAGGTCTACCAGGCTTTGTGTTTAAGTGTTCTCTGTTTTAGTTTTCCATACTTAATTTAGACGTTAAGTTAGGTTTAGGATATGGAATTTTTTTTTATTTTATTTATTTTTTTTTTATCATTTGCGCCATTCACAACCGTTGGTTGAATATGAACGCGATTATTAAGCGAACCTACATTTCCAAGTTTTTAATATATTTTGAGTTTTACAAAAATTTCATACGGGAAAATATTCTCATATGGCTATATCGTGATTTAAAAAAAAATTCTCTCTTCTCGATTGTAAATTTAAATTTCTATTCCAACATGCTCGCTTAAAGCTCGCATGTTGAAAAAAAAATTTTATCATACCCTGTGAATAAATATTCTTTAATCACTGATCAAAACTAAGGGATAATATATTATTCCCTGTTTCGGTTTTCCATTCATCACTGATTTTGACGGTATGTATACATGTAGGTATATGGAGATTATTTCTTATCCGAAGGTATATCAGGCGTAATGTTTATGTTTTACTGTTTAGGTTTTTTTAGTCTTTATGAGGTTATGTCAATATTTCAAACTTTTCTCTGTTGTGGTTTTCATTTGTCTTGATTTTGAAATTATAAAATTTCGTTTCGATTACTTTTTTTTTTTGGTTTTCCATGTACCATTGAGTTTTACTTTATGCTTACATGCACATTTGTTTCAGGTTAAGTGTTAAACCATTCTCTTTTTCAAATTCCATATGTCAGTGTTTATGACATTTGTATTCATCTATCAGGTAAAACGTTTATCTTTTCATTGTTTTTGGTATTCGAAAAATCTTTGACTTCGACTTCGGGTAAAGCTTTTTCAGATTTGTACCACAATATCCCCTGCGAAGCTTTTGTTATTTTAGGCCTCCCAGTTCAGTTACCGACCACTTTTTCCGCATGAGTGCACACGTTATTTTGAAAATCTTATTTACATCATTATTTCACATCAATTTAGATCTAAAAAATGTTTCGAGATTTCTGGGCTCGAACGTTGTAGTTGGGCGTTTAACATGTTGACTACCGAGAACCTACTAGGCCAAGGAGACCAAATGAAATATTTGTTAATTTGTTGTACTTATGTCTTTAAAATCGCATTTGAAAAACGTTCAAAAACCATACTATGATGCACATAGAACGTTACAAATCGTCCAAATTTTTCAGATTTATGTCTGACGGTTTAAAGTATTGCGCTACGGATTTCATAGTTAAAACGCTTGAAATTATTATTATATATCTTATCAGTCATTCCATTGAATAAAATTTCGCAAAAAAAGCGTAACAGTCTTTTGCTGGATTCTTTTTATACAACTTAAATTGGTTCTGACCAACGCGTATACCGTTACAATACGGAGTCGGATACTTTAATTTTGAAATTTTAAATACTTATACTTAAAATGACGATCAATAATGCATGATATTCAATATAAAAGGCATACATATAAGTTATTACTGTGGTACAAGTTAGATACCGAAAATTTCGAACAAAAGAAGTATCGTCTGTTGAATGTGGGAGTCATCTTTTTCCAAAATAGTACACAGGTAAAAGCGTCGACGCCTTCGGCGTATCGGCCTTCTCCTGTGTACCGTGCAGAAAAAGAAGCCTCCTAGAATCAATAAAGGTTACTTCTTTTGTCTGAAATGAACGGTAGTTTTACTTATATCTAACTTTTTGTCTCATCCGCGACAAAAAGCGGAACGCGTAACTCTAGTTATCATCCGGAAACCAAAGTGTGACGGATAGACGAACAGACAAAAGGATTCCTATTCCTTTGATTAGACTTAATGTTATATTAGAAAACAAAATATAATACTATGTAGGTCGTACCAACAACTCTATCTAGCTCCTCGTGAACCTTGGCCTGGATATCCTGGTGGCCAGCCATATATCTCACTGCATAAATCAATGTAATTCTGGATGTATCAATACCAGCTGAAAATACATATATATCATTACCATAGAGCTTTATTCAAATAAAAGCATGTGGAGTAAGAGTAACAGTAATCAATACGGAAAAGCAAAACTGTAATGCTGTTTACGTTCAATTCCTACTATATATTTTGCTTGAACGCTTAAAATAAGAAGCCCATCCTTTCAGGTCGGTACTTTTCAATCACATTGCTGCAGTCTAGCGTGTTACATACTTAATTTTCGAGGTTAAACAGTAATTTACCAACAAAACCTGTTTGTATGAGTACATTTGTATTACGCTGATTTAGTTTGGATATCATTAAAATTAGTTTATCGAAAACTATGGGCACCCATCTCCAACAAACATCGGTGGTAATGAAATATCTTTTCTTGCCATCATTTGATTAACAAGCAGATCGCGTTCATGCAACTTTGTTTAGGTCCATTCCTTATCGAATTTTAAGAAAAGTTAACGTGACTTGTGGATATCCTATTGAAATTTCGTTAATATAAATTGATGGGACTTTAGCCCATAGAAAGACAAAAAATCTGATGAAGGCTCTGTTTTTAAAAGCTTTAAAAGTAAGTCTGTGTATCAGTCAACTTACTTGCAATAAATATGAAAATATATGTTGTGCAATGGCCACAAATTAATGTAAATAAACAAAGTAAAAAAATGGTAAGGTAGGCCACAATTAAAAGGTAAAATTAAACACAATATACAACTAAAACAGCTAAAATAACCCAAACGGGTTGAAAGGAAAGTGTGCCCAACGTTTTGGCCAATACGGCCTTCTTCTAGGGGCAACTGGGACAGAAAAATTGAAAAAGGTGTAGAGGATACAAGAGAAGACTACTAACTAACGTGTAACGAAAATCACCTGTAAAAATCATGCTTATTAAATCTTGAACTTAATCCAAGAAGAAACAAAACATTTGTATACTGTACTGTGCACAATCGTGTAATTTCAAATAAAGTGAAATCATAAAATGGACTGTTTCTTAACATTTATGCCAAAGGGTCGAACAGTCCCCAGAATGGATAATTTTTTGTTCAAGGAACTGTCGTTGTTTTTCACCCGCACTAGTTTGTAAAAGGACAGTTACATGCATGTCACGTATGCTGTAGTTGGGTCGCCGAAAGAGTTCACCTACGGGGAGTCTTTTCCATTGGCGACGCTCTGTTTATGTTCGACAAAGCGATCACCCAATCTACGACAAGTCTCGCCCACATAGATCATCTGGCATAGTTTGCAACCAACAGCATTCACTACGTTTTCAGTAGTGCTGGTGAAACCATTTTTTAGTTTGAAAACGTTAGCCGGTCCTACTACTTCATCTGTTTCCCAAGTAAAATTACAAGTCAGACAGCGAGATCGCTACCATTTTCTAGTGTCCTTGAATTCACAGGGAATACTAAGTTTAACCGAGACTTACCTTGGTAAAAGTTGAAGGTTGAACAGGATTCTAAGGAGTCATTATACTACTGGAGGGATTAGATG
>MJUU01034146.1:90941-106791 GCA_002080025.1 Modiolus philippinarum | reverse complement strand
CTCATCTAAGACCGGAAGTAGTATGACGACTTAGAATTTGAGGAGTAGCACTCTTGAAAGAGCTAGTGACAAGGTGCTGTTTTAGACTCTTCCCTTTTCTGAAGATGCCAGATGATCAATGTGGGCGAGACTTGTCGTAGATTGGGTGATCGCTTTGTCGAACGTAAACAGAGCGTCACCAAGGAACCATCTAAGGAAGAAGATTTTTGAATGTCTTTTCCATAGGGTCCAATGTTAAAACTATGCCCCCCGCTTTCGGCCATCATAGATGAGGTACGGACCTGCCGGATACCTTTTTTGGAAGGGACCATCTAAGGACCATTGTGACTAAGTTTGGTTATTACTGGACTGGTAGTATCTGAGAAGATCTTTTAATGTCTTTCCCATAGGGTCCAATGTTAAAACTATGTTCCCCGCTGGCGACCATCTTGGATTAGGTACGGACCTGCCGGATACCTTTTTTAGAAGGGACCATCTAAGGACCATTGTGACTAAGTTTGGTTATAATTGGACCGATAGTTTCTGAGAAGAAGATCTTTAAATGTCTTTCCTATAGGGTCCAATGTTAAAACTATGTTCCCCGCAGGCGGCCATCTTGGATTAGGTACGGACCTACTTGATACTTTTTTTAAAGGGGACCACCCAAGGACTATAGTGTCCAAGTTTGATTCCAATTGGCCTAGTGTTTCAGAGGAGATCTTTGAATGACAAGCATAGCCAGCTGAGCTAAAAATCAAGGTTCCAATAAAGACAACGTCAATTAAGTAAACTGATCAAACTTTATTCCACACACTGAGGGCATGGCAAGTTTGAATAATCACAAAAAAACTAGAATATCATCTAGTTCTTTGTGATTTGCTTCTCGAAATGCATCCGTCACACTCATTAAAAATATTTATGGTGAAAATGGATATAAATAATGATGGTCGAATCAATGAGACAAAGTAAGTGAGAATTCAGTATGTGTACGTCTGGTAATGCACGTTGCGTCTACTGAGAAATGTCTATTGTCAATTTGTCAAACATAACTCTTACAAATAAATTTTAGATAGTAAAAAAGACGTCAGGTGACATGGTGTTATTCAACGCTTCTTCTTTTTCTTTTTCTTCCAATAATTCTTCTTCGAGCGATTATTTTTTAATGACTGAATGAAACGATTTCAAACTTTGTACAAAGTTTTACCAGTATCTAAAATTGTATGGTATATGTTTTTTTAATTTTCGAAAAGGCAGCCATTTCCTAGATGGCCACAATTTTTAACTTTGGTACAAATGTTCAGTAAGATAATAGGAACGAATTTTTGCGGGAAAACATGGAAATAGCAACCATATTGGTAAAAATTCCTACTTTGTCCGATTTAAAAAAAAATCATTTCTAGATTTATTTTGAGGATGCAAATAAGATGGAATGCTCGCAATTGCAAAACTTCTTATAATTCTAATCTAATTCAATTAACATTTCCGATGTAGCCATTGCCCTTCGATTATTCGTTTTGGTTCTGTTTTCACTTACTTTACTTATCTTACTCAATTAAAATACAATAAAAAAATATTTATGGTGAAAATGGATATAAATAATGATGGTCGAATCACTGGAAAATCGGAAAAACGGAAAAACGGTCATTTTAAATTTTACTGATACATAACATTAACTTTCATCCATCACAATTGCACAATTGCACTCAATTGCAAGAAGACAATCATACACTAAAGAAGCCAATTCGTTGCTTCTTGCGATGATTTTATGCAAATAGATTACAAAGTAGTGCACAGCTTACATGTAAACAAGGCATATGCGTGTCCATGGGGAAAACATAGGAATAATCTTAAAATGAAAGCAAAGATTCCATAATGTTAACGTTGCGTTAAGAGAAAAATTATGGTTTATTCACATAAACGAATGAAATTTCTTGTTATGCTTCCAATTACCAACGTTGTATTCATTTGGGCATATCAATTATGACGTGAACGATTGGTAAAACATGCCGCTTCATTGCAAGAGATTTGAGAAACAATACAAAGTATTAATGCAACTTCTTGTTCAATTACATTTCATTTTATGGAAATTTGCCGAAATGAGCTAAAATCTTTCTTTAAATTGATATTATAATTACCACCGAAAACATCTGCAATCGTCTGCACAAGATGAGTTTCCGTTAACGAACTCAACATTTCCTCATCTTCTTCCCTCTCTGCTTCATTTCTGGTGAGTATGAGCGAGTCTGTAAAGTCTCTTATTGAGTCTAAAACAATAACGTAAACAAATAATTTCTGTATGCATTTTTCTTGATTTGGTACAAGTCGAACATAATTTGAATGGAATGTATACACGTAAACAACGCACCACAAACGATTATTCCAACGGACGACACATGCAGGGCTATCAAAATGACAAACACTTAGGGAAAACAAATTGGAACATGCATAAAGAGGGCAACACACATCGGTTACATTTCTCTATATTTTGCTACTGTTCTGTTAAATACTTGACATTCTTGACATTCAAGTTTTTTTTCAAAACGTTTCGTTTTTTTTTTAAATTAAAAGAATACTCTATAATCTGTATTTACCTGGGTCAAATGTATTTTCATGTTCCTTAAACTTCTTTCTGTAATTCGCATTTAATTCATCTATCATTGCCATTATAGTGGTGTATCGTTTTGTCGGCCAAACTTTTGCAAGAATCGGCACCATGTCCTCAATTAATCCTTTACCAAACATAGAGTTTATGCCCTTTGTAAGTTTCATAAATTGGACAAATTCTGGGTCATCTAATTCAGAACTGGAATAAATTATCTTGATAATATAATAAACCCTATGTGACAATAAAAATATTTCATGAACAATAGTAGCACAATTTCACCTTCTCACTACATGTAAGATTTACACTGACTGATAACTTCCATTTTTGTTTCACTTAGCTGTATCTGGGTTTAAAATACTGGTTTTTAAAATATCATAAACCAGCAGTTCCTCTTTGTGTACACTAAAACAAACTGGTTTGAAGAAGATTTATGTGATCTACAAAATGAATCGATATCATTACAATGTTTTGCATTCATGTTTAAACTTGGTTAAAACAACCACCTTTATTTTCAAAACAGCCACCTTTCACTGAAGGCAAGTGGTTGTTTTTATATTAGATTTGAGATAATTTCAAATGTTATATATGCAAAAGCCTTGAAATTGTGGAAAACAACCACCTTTGCGATGTTGAAAAAGGAAAACACTGAAATATAAAAGTTTCACCGTGTAGTAAATAATTAATAAACAGTTAATTCATTACAAGCCCTTGGTTGAACACATCCACGTCTACAAAAGTGGAAGGTGTGTGATAAAACAAACATTGGTACTGCCGCAAAATACACAGCTAATCAAATAGCAAAGAATGGCTGACATCTCTTTAAAAGTAGCTCATATAATTCTCAGACGTAATGCAAAAAATAGGGAAAGGCAATGCAATGTGTCTGTTTGAGTTCATGTCTACTGATAGATGAGAGCACAAATACTGCAATGGCAGCAGAATACCAAAGGAACAAAGCACTAGATAACATAAATTTAAGCCAAGAAATAAGGCAAAACGAGAACAACAGAGGACGAAAGACACTTTTTACCCACAAAACACGCGAACACCACAAATTCAACACTCAAAACTTGATAAGCCTTTGTTACTTTCTTCCCTTAGGAAATTCTATGGCAGTCACCAGATCATAGATAGATATGAAATGTCGGTTTCAAAAATAAGAACAGACATTTTCAGCTAGATTCAGTCTTAAGTAACGGATTTGATATTACCGATTTTGACTTTAACACTGACATTGTGGTGGGTACTGTATACAAAGCAGGACATGCAAACCCTTCCGTGCACTTGATGTCACTTTTTTTTGAGTTCACATTGTAAGTGCTTCATTTTTGAGAGTTGTATAGTTGTAGTGATCGTGTGTTTTTGTGTGTAAGTGGCGTCTCTCGCTTCTGTCTAGTAGTGTTCTTGTTTTGCCTTGTCTCTGGACTTTGATTTATATATCTTTTTTTGTGCATTGTTCCTTCGGTATTGTTATGCCGTAGTTTTGGTTCTGCAATATCATATATGCAGAGTGTCCGTAGCATGAAAAACATTCTAAAGACTTTTGTGAACCAAATAAAAGCTCCATTTAAATCTACCAATTTAGATGAAATCATACATACATTTCAACTATCCTACTAAATAGGAACTTACATTGTGTGCTTTCATTTGAATTTTCAAGACGTGCAATTCGAAGGTTATTGTTTTTTTTAATGTGATTCTGGGATATAAAAATTTTTCATTACGCCAAAATTCTGAAATGCAAAGAAAACAATATCTGTTTACTGTATGGTTGTTATATTTTGCGGTATATTAATTTTTGCGCTATCTGTGTTTAACATGATAAGCGCAAAATTTAAACCCGCGAATATTTCATAGTAAACCAAAATGTAAATGATTATTATAACTCTTAATAAAAATCTGCGAACATAAAACTTCGTAAATAAATACAAAACTGAAAACCGCGAATATTTGATACCGTGAATATAAAACACTATACAGTAATACTCACCATTCACCAAAACATACAGCATTTAGTATGTTAAATACCATTAACTCGAGATATGATTCTGGATCAAACGGATTAGTCTCCTCGGCCATTTTTTGTAGACATTTTGACATTGAATTATTCACAACTTTCTCTAAATGACTTCCCATTAAATATTGTCTGTAGATAAGTAAAAAAAGCGATCATTATCTTTTAATTTTTGATCACAATGATCGTGACTCATAGAGTAGATCATGCTGACCTTTCTGTAGGTATTTTATGACCTTTCTGTGAGTATTTTATGACCTTTCTGGGGGGGGGGGACTTTTTACCTTTCTCGGGTATTTTATTAAGCATATTACTTACAATTGTTGTGGTATAGACAGTGTTATATGCTTTAATTTTCTTGGCGTTGTGCTCTTTTCTTTTTTTTTCTTTTTTCCATATCACATTTGTGCGTCGCCAGGTGGCGGATCAAAGATGAATAAATTTGTTGGTTTTTTTATGGAAAGTGTGATTTTTTTTTTCAAAACTTTGACAAACAGATGCTACAATTAAATGGAATCTTTTTTTGATGGCTGAATCGATCTGTGGGTGTTCTTAACATTTGTAAAGTATTCTTTCCATTACTCTCATTATTCGTTACCTGGAATTTTACGATAATATCTGGGGCAACAAAATAATCAGTTCTTGTTTTTTTCTAATTAAACAAGTGACCAAACATAAATCATTACATTTGCACAAGAAATCAAAATTCACATCTGTGACTCATTTTTTTACATATATTTTGGGAGACTCGACAAGTAAGCGCATTTTTTGGCTAATTCCTTTAATCATTTTCTTAAAATGCACCCAATGTCATTATGTTTTTTAGAGTTCACACTGTTAGTGCTTAAGATTTCAGTGTTGTATTTGTAGTGTTTTGTGGGTGTGTAGTGTCTTTGGTCTTCCGTCTTCCGGTGTTCTTACTTTCGCCTTGTCTCTGGGCTTTGATGTATGTAATCTTGCGCTTTGTTTCTTCGGTATTCCACTGCCTTTTTTTTAACCTTGTTTCTTAGTGTCTGTTTTTTAACCTTGTTTCTTAGTTTGTCTGATTTGCCATTGTCCATGGATTGTTCGTTCTTTTGATTGACGGTTCGGTTCTCACTTACTTTATTTAAATGAAAGTCACAAACGAGTTAAGACAATTCAGGACAGAGACATAATACTTGTACAATGGTAATAGTGCGTAAACTGAAGTTTGAGACATACTGATAAGACAAATAGAAAAATACCTCAATGCTTTCCCAACAATCCTTCTATGAAGTTTCCATGTCGGGGAATAGTTGGCAAAAGCAATGTCTTTCATGCCTTCTGTAAAATGGTTTGCTGTAAAAAAAAATCTTTGGTATGTACATTTTTGTAAACTACCAAACATGAAGTATATACAGTGTTACTATAATGGAAAGCATTGAACTTAAACTAAAACAAAAAAGTGTAACATTTTATGTTCCAGCCCATAAATGAGGAGGAGGACGGACCTTTTTTTCGGGATGCCCAGATAGGGAATTGTTGTGCTCGGGAAATCGGAATTCCTACAATTTGAGAAGGGTATTTCGGGAAATAAATGAACCTAGAATCAATTCTATACTTAATTTTATACATTTTCGGTTCAAGATGTCGCGATAATTAAGAAAAAAAGATGATATCCTCTACGGCCACCGCTCCCCCACAAATTTTGTGTTCAATGAACATTTTTCCTCGTCATTTGACACCGAGAACTGACGATAAGAATGTATTTTGGACAAGTTTTCTTGGACATGACATTCACATTTGTATTTTAAGCGTCATTTATTTTTGTAAAAAAATGTGACTTCCGGGGGTTATTATGCCTCTTTAAACCTTTTTAAAATCATCAGATGTGTGCTATTTTCCACCACCCCCTACATTGCATTCGAATAAAGTCAATTATGATGATATGGTAAACAGTATGAAATTTTAAAAAGTAATAAACAACATGTTCACATAATGTATACATAATTCAAAAATAAATGGTATGGATATTCGACAAGTTTCACAAGTGATTAGAAAAGGGTTACCAACATCTACGGGGGACAACTCTATAAAGTGTTAACTCTGTTTTATAACTGGACACCTCCATATTCATACGTTTGACTAGGTCCATTGCATATTAACTGAAAATAAACCTGTCAAGTTTCACAAAACAGGCATGAAACTCGCGCCTGTGTTATTTGTTGCAAATGTATTTGGTCTTTTACTTTTTCATCGATCTTTGAAATTTTGGACAAATCTCAGGAATGGCAATTTTCAAAACTTGACAGGTTCCTGAAAATTTTCTGATGAAAGTAGAATATGTATTGAAAAGTTTTGAAATAAATGTATTTTCTACCACAGTTATACAAAAGTTATATAGAAAAGCATATTTATGTAAGTAACTCTATTGAATACCCTTACAATCGGAATTAAATCAAATTTACTTGAATGAATGTATGGTCTTCCTGCAAAATCTGCCTTTTTCTGTACAAGAGCTTCCATGACGACCCTGATATCATTTAGGATGACAGTCTTGAATGGTCCTATAAAATGAAAAATATAAAAAAATCAAAAAATATGTTCAGTTCACGGAATTTTGTCTTCACAAACTGCTCTTGACGTCATTGTGCCTGGACATTGCATGTATGCATACAATTCGAGCCAGAAAAGTATAGCTTCGAAGTGATATTTGAAAAAAGTGCGACGGGAATAAAGACTGATTATGTAATATTTTTAAATGTTTATTCAGATTTCTGACAGGCCCAGTAGAAGGAAATAAAATTAACGAAAAGGGGATTGGTCTGAGACCTGATTCTGGTAAACAGCTAAAGGACCTCATTGTTTTTATTTATTTATTTGTTTATTATTATTATTATTTTTGTCTTTTTTAGTGTTTTTTCTTTCTTTTATTTATTATTATTTTGGATATTTTCCTCGTATTCTCCTGTATAAGTTTCAGATTACCGTAGTTACTCAGTTTTTTATTAAATGGAATGTCACCAAAAAGTTACATTAGAAAGTAAGATATTCGCTTCAGTAAAACAATAAAGATCATATATTCATCTTGTGTCGTCTCTGCTTTTTTATTTAAATTAATGTAGAAAAGATAATAGCAAACACATACAATGGCCGAAAATTACAATCACATGCCACAACCTTCCACTGCACAAGAAAAACGAAAAAATGACAAAAAAAATATTTTCACCTGTGATAAATCAATTTAATTGCAATAAATGTGAAAGTTCTGCAAATGGATCTGTTAATGCATATATCTTACTCGTAATCAAAAGCTAATCCGTGAAAAATCTTGCATCCTTCAAAATGATATAATTAATGTATCTACATATTATTTCCTAATATTGCTGATCATCATCTGCGACTATGTTCAGAGCTTTCACTGTTAAAACATTCTCGTATTATTTGTACCACTTCCATTTTATAAAAAAAAATAGATTGACAAATCTAACTGACGAAACTGCAATTGAAGGGGAGGTAAGGCGCACTATAAAATCTGTTTAATCCACCACTTCTTTTGAAATGCCTGTGGTGAGGACCTAGAATCTCAACTGTTTTTCTTCACTTTTGTACCGTAGACATAAAATATCCCTCCTTTTCCTCAATTCACGCTCATTGATCTATCCTTCGTTGACCTGTGGCCATTTTGAATATTGTTATTGTCAACGACATCATTCTTTGACATTTATTATTCAGTAGCCTAATCACAGTAAAAATTTTCTTTCTCAAAATTTGGGACTAATTTCTTTTCCAACCACCTCTCCCTACAGGTTTCCCTATTCTTTAAAATCGAATTTTCACAATGGCATTTTTTTTACTCTACTAGAATTATGCATGAAATAGATGTATTGTAATTCATTACCTAGATATACTGTAAATACTGGTCCATACTTCTTGCCTAGTTCTACACATTTCTTAAACCAAAATTCTGACTTGATAACTAAAAAAAAGAGCATACACATGTCTAGCGTCTTTTATTTTATTAGCTCTTACGTACGATCCTTCGTCGCTTACTTAGACCGGCCAAGTAAAATAAAACTTTTATGCTTTAGGGTCCAATTACGTTTCCAACTTGTGGCCATCCTATTTGACGTTAGGACTATTGATGAGGATACTCTAATGATGATCTTTGGATCTAATTGGTCAAGTACTTTCTTTCCATAAATTCCAGTATTAAAATTGTGTTCTACTTTGTATTGCATCAGACTACATTCTGTGGAGATTAATCATTTGTTAAGATAATCTTTCTTACTTACAAAAAATTTAAATGATGTTTGAGTTTATATGGTTTACTTATATCAATTTTTTCTTTGAAGGAATTAAATATAGACCCGGATACAGTTAAGCAGTTAGAGCATACTCTTTTGGGAAACTTACTGAAGCTAAAAAAGAGAGTAAATTAAAGAAAAAAAATTCTATGAAAATATTTTCAAGAAGAAATAAGCAAACATTTATGAAAATAGTAAACTCAAGTTATATAATGGGTTAGAAACACTTTCCATGCACACCCCGACCCCACACACACTTGCAAACCAGATAATTTTTTTCAGTCATTCTATGTTTTATCTTCAAAATCAAACATGTTAACATGAATATAACCTGCACACATAAACCCTATAGGACCAGTTTTTTAGTTCTTGTATTCTTGTTTAAATCTAAGTTTCACCTTTTAATCTATATAATTTCCTTCAGATAAGTTAGATGTACTGGAATTTGATACAAAATAAAAACTAATTAAATAAACCTTACTATGAACACAAATTCGGTCTCTTTTTGCTATTTTTATGATCAGGGGATACAAAAATGTATCCCTCCTCCTGCGAAAAATTGGCTGTCAATTCAATTCAGACGAACAACTTTCATCAATTGATCCAGATTTAATGTCTCACTTAATGTTGGAAAATAATACCATTAAGTCCACTTAATTTTGATTTTCGGTATAAAATTTTTGCGGAATTGAAATTTCCGGAATTTTAAATATTTTCACAAAATTTGAAATATTCAGGCTCTAAATGACTAAAAGATAAGTAAACGTTAAATGCAAATTCTGGTGTGAATTTCATTATTGCTAACATGCAAATGACCACGTCAGTAGATTTAAACTTTGTAAGAGGTCTTTTTCCGGACTGTTTGCTCGAAATTTTATGCAAAGTGGTAATTTTCCGTTTTTCCGGTTTTTTTTTTTGTTTTTTTTGTTTTGTTTTTTTTTTGTTTTTGTTTTTGTTTTTGTTTTTGTTTTTTTGTTTTTTTTTAATTTTATTTTTTTAGAAGTTCTGCTGTTTTGACTTCAGGGTGTAAATATTTCATGACATTGATATTTATTTCTTGAAAATGTTTATTAAATATCTTTTCATTATATTTAAGGCATAAAAAGTATTCTTTTATACATACGGTCCCATAAATTGCAAACATATAATCCCTTCCCAAAAATTTTTCCCACACAAATTCAAAATCTATTTCATTTTGTTCAGTTCGAAAAGCTTAAAAACATTGTAAAAATTGTAAATACATCATTTCAAACACTTAAATACACAGAGACTGCCATGTTCACACAAGACAATGCACGAGGTTTATCGGCAGCTAAAAATTAAAATATTTATGCAAAATGGGAATTTTCGGAATTTTTGTTTGTTTTTTTTCAAGTTTTTTTTATCATTTCACAATGCAAGAATGTATCTCTGATAGATTTAAAAAAATGATTATTTGTAATTATCAGTTAATATATTATTATTTAAAATGTAATTTTGAAGAAACTATCTCTAAATTGTTACAAAAAATCTAAAGCTGGTCTGTCTATGTAAAATAAAGGGCTACGCCGAGCGCAGAATGATACGACCGCATCATTGTCGACCACTATAATTTGAACAAGTGTAAACTAAAATGAATGTGGACACAGTAATTTGCTGGACACAATAAGGACCTTGACACATAAATTAACTGAACACAAACTCGTGAAAATAAAAAAAAGAAAAAAATCCCATGGAAATCCAATGAAAAATAAAGATTTGACATATTTAGAAAAATTGCAATTTTGGCCCCTTTGAGCCCTAGTAGCTCAGAAACGGTAAGAGCTACGCCAAATCCATTGACATACTACTGAAAGCTTAGATCAAGAGGAATCCAAAGAAAAAAATACGATCGAAATCCGATGAAAAATAAAGATTTGACATATTTAGAAAAATTGCAATTTTGGCCCCTTTGACCCCTTGTAGCTCGGAAACGGTAAGAGCTACGCCAATTCCGTGGACATACTTCTGAAAGCTTAGATCAAGGGGAATCTAAAGAAAAAAATCCCATTGAAATCCGATGAAAAATAGAAATTCTACATAATCTGCAAATTCGCAATTTTGGCCCCTTCGGCCCCTCATAGCTGGGAAGGGAAACAAGTTACCAAAAATCTAATAGCTGAGTGCCATATTAATTTTTCACAAGGAATCCATTGAAAAAACTGCATCAAAATCGGACTTGAAATAAAAAAAAAATTTTTTTTTTTTTAGATTAGCCCCTGTTGGGTCCCATTTATCTCGTGAGCGGTACATGCTACGTGAAATCCGTTGCATTCAACAGATTGGAAATTTCCTCAGGAGCACACTGAAACAAACCCCATCAAAATCCAATAAATAATAAAGATTCTACAGTCAAATATGTGAAAACACCCAATTTAACCCTTTTTTGCCCCTTTTCTGAAATGGGTGGGGCCAAAAACTAAAGGAAAAAAACGTTTCTCAAGAATGTTCCAAGAAACATCATACTAAGATTTGAAAACAATCCGTCCACTAGAACCAAAGTTGTGCTGTCCACAGACACGAAAATACCTAATCTAACCACTTTTTGCCTCTTTTTCCTAAACGGGTTGGGCAAGGAACGCGAAATTAAAACCCGGGCTTAAGCTTGTGCCAACAAACATCATGCTAAAGTTTGGTAACAATCCGTTCACTAGAACCAAAGTTATGCTGTCCACAGACGCCGACGCCAGCGCCATACCATAATACGACCGCAATTTTTTTGCGGTCGTATAAAAATAGTTTGAAAATCATTGCAATTGGATCTTTTCAATTTGTCATTATTAGTGGAAACAAAAAATTTTGATAAGAGATATATTGGTGTGTGGAGTTAACATTACCTAAAAAGCCGTTATTTGTATCATTTGTTAAGCAAATATAAAAAGCCTTCATTTGAAATATACTGTAAATGATATTAGTTTACTCAGAAATAATATTAGGGAAAAGGAAGACAAAACTTGGTTAAAAACAGAAACATTCCTAGATCTTTTTTTTTGTCGATTTGAAAAAGATTCTTTTGTCATTAAGACCATGTAAAATATCAGGTTTGAATGTTTTATATTCACAAAAATACATTCAAAAACTCAAACCTATTTTCAGAATCGGAAATTAAGATGCACTTTGGATTCTACAGACCATCAAACTTACGCAATTACAAGGGAAATATCAAAATTTTGTCAATATTTATAGGGGTAGGGTACATTTTACGGCTCTGTAAACGTAATGGGTATAGAAAATGTGTGCCCCTTGTAAAGCTTACGAAAGAGATTTCATTTGATACTTCTTTTATATGCTTGGAAAGCATAAGTCAAAGGTTTGAATCTTGTGAAAGAAACACTTGAAAGCAAAACGACATTCTAAACACTTTCGGTAGGTGGGTCTTAAAATGGGCCCTGTCCCACCGTGCCGATTATGTTCATGTTATCATGTTTTATTTAAAAGAGTTAAAGTAAGCAGACGTCACTCCTAATCAGGTGAACAAACTAGGTTCCTTTTTACATGTTTTAAAACAGTCAACAGAACTGAGGATTTATATTATGAACTTTATTGTATGTCACAAATATCATATGCATAATGACTATAAACTATTGAATTGAATTGAATTGAATACTAGTATATGTTGGTTGCGAAATGAATTGTCATGTATACCCAATCCCTTTCATTAATCAGTCAATGTAGTACTAGTGCTTTTTGCTGATAAATGTGATGTTGTTTTGTGCCTTGTCAGCTGGTATGATAACATAATTGTCACTGAGAAAGGGCAATGTTTTTTCTACATGGCAAACTGCGAATATGCCTTTCGGTCGGGGCCTATGATAGTTTCAAGGTGCATCATTCGAGCTACAATCAAAGACGTTATGGACCTGGTCCAGTCAGTCGGACGGTGTTTCAAACATTTCCCTTCTTTCTCTTATCCCATTGTTTAACATATTCCTCAACTACGTATACGCCCATCGATATTTTGAAATAATGTTTCCAATTGATTAGTTGTGATTCACTATATTGTAGACCTTTTGTTAACAGATCAAGTAATGTCTCATTGTTTACGATGTTGAGGTCTCCGGTTAAAACGTGTGAATTTCGTTGCGTGGGTAATGATTATTCTATATAAACGTGATAAGTATTTCTGACCTAATACTGCGCCACATCATTATTTTTGAATATTAAGAGAAAATAGTTTTTGTTGGTTTTCAAAAACACATACCTTCATATGTTCCAATTAAAGGAAGAGAAAACGGTCCAGGTGGCTGTTTGTATTTAATCCTCTGTAGTAATTTATACACAATAAGTATCATAATTATACCAATTAATAACGATTGCACATTTAAACTCGATAGCAGTGACACCAACATTTTTCTGAAAAAAAAAATAAAAAAGGGAAACATAAGGAGAAAAACAATTTGAAACTAGATTTACAAAAACAAGCCAATATAGTCTATGTGCTGGAGTCACTTACCATGCACCCCCCTTTACCCCTTCCTAACCAGACCGATTTTTACTTTTTACAGTCCTTCCATATCCCCTCTTTCAAACAAAACATGCCATATCCCCTCTTTAAAAAAAAACATGCTTAGAGTTAGTGGTCTACCTGTATTGGGTTTTATTTGAATGTTTATTATACTATAGGGAAACGGGATAGAGAAAGGGGAGGTTTGGGTACCAATAAACCAGTTTAACCCTACCGTTGGCTTCTGCTAGTGTCGGTACCAAGTCCGGCTATCCCGATTTCCTATCGTTATCTATGTTTGTCTTTTGTCATTTTATTGTTTTTCTTGTGCAGTTCCCTGCTTGATTGTGAGATGTGATTGTAATATTCGAACATTTTATCTTTCCTTCATTAACATAAATATAGCCTGCACGCGTAGACAGCAAAAAAAAAGTTGAGAGAATGACGAGTTTTTGGCAGTCAATTCCTTTAAGTAATGGAAAATAATACTACATCCCATAAAATTTTGATTTTCTTTATAAATATATTTGAAAAAATGGATTTGGGGGGGGGGGTTGAATATTTTCACAATTGCCTAACTAATTTGTTGTGATACTGTGATGGGAGATAATACCATTAACTCCTTTAAAATTTTGATTTCCGATAGAATTATCAAAAATGGAAATTTTTCGAGATTTTGATATTTTCACATTTTGGACTTTCTGACCTTAGTGTCGTAAAAAAATGAATAGATATTTATTACTTGCCAATTAAATAATGGTAAATGGTAGCAATAATATTACCAATAAATTGTGTCAAAAAAAGCTTAGTTTCAGACTTTTTTTTGCTCACAAATGTCAAAATTAGCACCTTTCCCCCTAAAAAATAAAGGGAAAATTTAAAATACGCAGTCCCTTAATGTTTAATATGATTTCTTGAGCGTGTGTATTTCACTACAGTTGACATATATAAATAAGGCCGTTTTATGAGATCTTAACTTTTTAAAAGCCGTCTATTCAGCCGTTTGCTCGAAATTGTATGCAAAATGGGAATTTTTCGTTTTATAGAATTTCTCCTGTTTTGACTTTGAGGTGTAAATACCTCCTGAAATTGATATTTACCTTTAAAATATGATAAAATATCATTTCAGAATATCTTAACTAATAGAGACTGTGTTTTTAAACATTTTAGACTAACGCTAGTCTATTGCTCCTTCCCACAAATATACTACACAATCTATTATACTTTATTCAGCTTGGAATGACTTAATCTCTTTATGTTTGAAGTAGTTTTAAGTTTGAAATAGAGAAGTATCCTGTTCAAAATAACATACTAAATGTTACGTTATATGCTTTTTTTATATAGCTACAAAATAATTGCAATTGGTCATTATAAGTGCAAACAAAAAGATTTGAAAACAGAATTAGTGCAAAAAATCGGATTTTTTTCCAGAATTTTTGTATATTTTTGCAATTAGCATGATTAGATGACAAATATGTATTTGTGTCTAAAGACTAAATAAATATGCACAAAAATGCTTTTTTATTGCTTTTGTAAGAAAGTTATAGAGATTTTAAAGTTTTCAATCTATAGGTACCACCAAATATAGCACTTCTTATATCTTTAAAATTAAAATGTAGGTGCCTTTTACTATTTTGTCTATAAATTGGTATATCATAATTTCCGTTTTTTATTACATTCCACTAAATACGGTTTTCTGTTAGTATAATAATCTGGCGTTAAACGGTAAAATATAAATGAGATATTACACTGGTTTAAGAATTTTAAGAGTAAGTAGTAAATGTTTGCCATATTTCCTTTTTGGAAAGACATAATTCCTTTTTATACCTATAAGTGCTGGGTAACTGTCATGTTTACATATTCACTATTCTATAGAAAGATCTTGACAAGAATAGTAAAATATAGTAAAATGAATCTGTTTCTAAAGAATGCGGTTTGATCACTTGATGTTAAAGTGCTAAGAAGTGTATCTCACGATGTGAGAATAAGTTGCCTTGTCCTTTAATTTAATTCCAATCAATGGACAATTAAGTCTTTTAAGTCATTACTTCAGTATTGCAAACAATGCAATCCACAGAGGAAATATCCACTGATACCTTTTCTGGTGTATGTTAATTAAAGCTGGGCATTTGATTCGTCTTTTGAACAAGTAAATGGTAAAGACTGACACAATCTTTTAACAAGAGGCTCTCAAGAGCCTGTATCGCTCACCTGGGCCATTGCTGACAAAAACAGTCAAAAATAATAATACCAATGTTGAATGCCAATCTTGAATCTGTTCAGACAAGCCCGACACATTTTAAGAAGGGGACAAACTAAGGTCCATTGTGACCAAGTGTGATTCCAATTGGCCAAGTACTTTCAGAAGAGAAGATCTTGGAATATGTTTCCCCATAGGGTCCAATGTTAAACTAAGTTCCCCGCTGGTGGCCATCTTAGATGATGTGCAGACTTGCCGGACTCATTTTTGAAAGGGAACCACCTAACGACTATTCTGGCCAAATTTGGTTCCGATTGGCTCT
>MJUU01034146.1:55479-88829 GCA_002080025.1 Modiolus philippinarum | reverse complement strand
GACGGACGACGGACGACGGACGCCAAGTGATGGCAAAAGCTCACCCTGGCTTTAGCCAGGTGAGCTAAAAAGGGGCAAAGGTGGGAAATCCTACTTACATACATAAATGACACTAAGCACAAATTTTGAGTAATACATTCACTTTCAGATGTCATTGGTATGGCCATATGTATGAATTTTACATACTGGTCAAGAATTTAGATAGTCTTGTGCAGTTCGCTTGTGAATTGTGGCATGTGATTGTACTTTTCTGCTATTGTAGGGGTTTACTGTTATCCTTTGTTTATACTTTTAAGTTTTTAATACAAATTTGAAAATTTGAAGAACAAAAATTACCGTTCTGTATTTGTCTTTTGTTGAAAAATCGAGTGAGATTTTATCATTGCTGAAGTTCCATTTTGAACACTGGTTCATACTTCGCGAACAAAACACAATTTTCAACAATTTTCAATATTTCTAATTTCGAATCGAGAGTTACGCGGACTGACGATACCAAGAAGATTGAATAAAATATATGAAAATTGGCCTAATATATAATATCCCTTAGTTGCCCGGTTTCCAAGCATTTTGGAATTATAATGTGAAAACTACATAATTGTTATATTTAATAGTGTCCGACGGTGAGAAACTTTCCACCTTTACATTTATCAACTATGATAAAAGTCTGAAGATGGATAATACTCTATTGTGATTTTTTGGGGGGTCTCTACGAGAGTTTTTAATACAAATATGACACATCTGGACATTATTGGCAGCAGTTGTAAGAACACTTTGCCAATTAATTTTATGTTTTTTGACGAATCCGCATCTATGAGTAAAAAAATGGATGTAGCATTGCTGTAAATCTAGCAACGAATTCCGCTCAAACCTCTGCTAGGGGCCGTCTTGAACATACTATGAGGTATTAGAAAGCTCATTGTTGAAGGCCTCGTGGTGACTTTAAGATGAAGAACAACAATAAAGCTTTGTTCCATTGCCATGTTTTACCACACGTATTTGCAGACACTTTAATGAAGGAGAGATAACAGGAAACACTTACAATGGTCGAACATTACAATCACATGTCACAATCAACCAGGGAACTGTACAAGAAAAACAATAAATGACAAGAGACAAACATAGATAACGATAGGAAGTCGGGATAGTCGGACTTGGTACCGGCACTAGTGGGGTTTAAACCTGTTTATGGGTACCCAAACCTCCCCTTTCTCTATCCCGTTTCCCTATAGTATAATAAACATATACAAATAAAACCCAATACAGGTAGACCTCTTACTCTAAGACCACAATCTTGAAAAGGAAAGAATAGACAAAACGTAATTTAGAAAGATGGGTCGGGGAGTGCTCGCCGCTAAACTGCCGGCTAATTCAAGGAGCCTAGTCTGTTGGTAAAACACTGTCGCACTACGGAATAATAATCAAATTCAAAACTGCCCGAAGGGTTTGGTAACGAATCATCATGGATTTCAGTTGACATCGGTAGTATCAGTGAGAGTCCAGTATAATTGTAAAATCTTCAAGTCATTGGATCCCAAGCCAATTAAACGGAATCTTGATACGTCCCAGTTTTAGACTGGATTTTTTTTCTTCATTTTTTGACATTAGCTTTTTCCGACTCGAATTTTATTTAGATACCAAATGTTCATATTTTCTATAAAATTTCTTAAATGTGCTTATCAATCTATCACCGGACACTTTGGGGCTTTTATTTCGGAAAGTATAAATAAATGGAATTCGTCAGCAACATATATTTTGGACATTATTTTATTTTAATTATTTCTTTAAAATCTAAATTGTCTAAGTCAAGTTTCAATACCTTAGTTGTCATTAATTGTTTTTCAACAAATTCTTATCGCGGCTTTAGTAATCTTTAATCCTTAAATGGACTCCATTTAGACAGTGTATGTTTTGGACATAAGTGACAAAATCCTAATCCGCACTTTGTGTTTATTTCTCTATAGTAACATTTCTATGGACAACGTTAATCTCTATTTCATATATTGTTATTTTATTTGTTATGTCAGTTTAGGTTTATAGTTCGGTTAAGCCGGACTGCAAAATAAAAGTATAGAACGGAAATATATTCCTTCTTGATTTATAACCGGAACGCCTACATTCCCCGGTTATAAATCTATGAAATCTGTAACGTTGTTGTAATAGTTTGGATGTGATAGTAAGATTACGTTCATTAAAGTCGTCAAGAGTAGATCAGACGCGTTCGAATCGTACCATTTGAGATATGTATACACCCCGTATGATGGTGCTGCAGGAACGTCGCAATCAAGAAAAGGGAAATTAGTCATAGTGAAATCAAAATCATCCCTTTTATCATAAATTTTAGTTTTAATTTCTCCAGAGTCTACGATGATAGTTAGATCGAGAAATGGGCAGTATTTAGAATCATTGTTTGCTTTATTAAGTTTCAGTTCTTGTGGGTAAATGAGGTCAACATAGTCTATAAAGTAGGCATTGTCAATAGACTTTGACTCATTTGCATTTACTCCATATCCATTCATTGTTTTGTTAACTGTTGCACATGACACCAGTTTGGCTTACATTAGAATGCAATAGCTAAAATTCCTATATGTATTACAGTTCGATATTATGCAGATGATGCTGTTATGATATGTAACATAACTAAGTTGTCTTTTCTTTATAATAAACATGCGTCCACTAAACATCATTGATCATTCCGCGGAAATATATACTTGTGTTCTTTCATTCCGATTTTTCAAGGTGCTCACATAAACATACATTGTACTCTTAAATAATTGTATAAAGTCTCGTTTGGAAAGAGGCGAAAAGTAGGTGAGTAATATTTATGCGAAATTATAATCTGAATATGGATTCATACTCGAGATGTTAAAATCAACTGCAACATCCATGAAGTTTTCCTTACGAAAAACCTCGTAAAATGTACTAAGAAAAAATATTCATATTTTATAGACAACGTTAATTTGATAGACGAGTCTTTCATCAAAATTTTCTCATTCCAATAAAGCAATATTATCAAAAGCAATGACTCCTTCTCCAAAGCCTTATTAAATGAACAATTAAGGCGTTGAAATTTCAAGATATCATAATTTTTCACAATATACAATGTACACCATGTCTATGGGTGTTGTTGTTTAAATAAAATGCAAAGTCAGGTGATTATAATTGAAGATGATACATTGTGTTATGATCTCTTGAAATTTGCTTTCAAAATTATGATATATCAATTTTGAACGGCTCTTCACGTAATCACGCGAACAAATTTGTAAAAGCAGGAAAAAATGTTAGCTTATTTTTGGCTTTCAATTATCTTGTCTATTCCAGGAGAAATTACGAATCACGTTTAATTCACAAAAAGGTCATATTCCGAGTAACACACCTTTTTGATGTCATCTAACCGACTTGACAGTAAGGATACTTTTTGTTATATTTAAATCTAGATCCATTGGTAAAATACACATCACATTTAACATTAAAGTCGTTCATTTTTCGGAAACATACCGCCCTTACAACCGTATGCAGTTTCAGTTCTGAAGTTCATTTTTTCAAATAATGTGTACATGCTCGTGTAAAAAAAGTATACCTACGAAAATCTTCCTGTATACAGGTTGCAAATAATAAAGTGAAGTGGGCTATAAATAGAAATTACAGTGTGTGAAGTGATAACGGTAAAATATATGATCTACAAAGAAAAGAGGGGTAATCGGCCGCAATAATTATTGATTTTTGAACGTGTAATTAATATTAATTTACTAAAAATAGGGTATCTTAGAATTTCTTTAAAGGAAATGCTGGTACATCAGGACCCCCAACCTTATCATATTAAGAATCTCAAAAATATCTACCTTATCACATATTTTTTGCAGAAAAGTAAATCTAATCCCCGGGATCTAATCATATATAATGAAGACAAGTATTGGTGTGAATAACTTTCAATAAAAAAGTAGAAAATTACACATAGTTAATATAGATATGTCAAATGCTAATTAGTATCTGATTTAGATTCAACAAATTGACCTTATCACATAATCTCATCTGAAATTCCCTACCTTATCACATATTTTTATCACAATTTACTACCCTTATCATATAATCTGAAGCAAGAAAAAGGTACCTATTCCAGCGGCTCATCCCTATCTCATCATGTAGTGGAAGTGACCCCCCCCCTCCCAGAGGTTAGACAGTAAGTAGCGAACAATTATGGGGTTTGACTAAAGACGGGCCAGCAACTGACATTTACAACATTACCGAACAATTACGAAAACTATTTCTAAAATTATTTTTTAACATTTAATCAGTCTTCTTTTGATTTCAATTTATATCTTAATTTAATGAAAGCATAAAATACAAGAAATTCTTTCCCGAAGAAATTTGCGCCAGATGTTTCCTTTATACCATTCGTAAATAATTCTCCAATCCTTACCAGTTATCCCTGCTTAATGTATACGACGAAGCAATGATACGTGCCACACAACATCGAAAGCTTTGGAGGCATCAATAAAAACCATATGAAGTTATTGTCTTAAGCCTCCGCAATAGCTTCAGTAAGAATAAGACTAGCATTAGTAGGTGAAACAACACTTATCTTGTAAATCCCCATTGTAGCTTACTTTGTCGCAATTCCAGAGTATCTTTTCCAATTATACTACAAACAGTGATTCGACGATAGGAATTCGGATCATCCAACGGTTTACCATGTTTCTTATGTAATGGTGTTATAATACCACTTTAAAAACATCAGGAATAATACCATCTTTATTTTATTGAAGAGATCCACAAGTATATGACATATAATAGGTCCACCATTTTAGAGATGTTCAGCCATAAGAGATAATTCATAGGTTAGGTCTACTGTGGACTCTGGCTCTAAGCCACTTTGTCCGCCTCTGTTTCTTCTAACTTCATATCAAGTTCGGTGGGACTTCCGGGATTTTTCTTAATTTCTAAGTCAGCTTTTTGGTTAAATTTCACTTCTTGGTGTTCCTAGTACTTGTCCAATAATATTTCAAAATGTCTCAAGTCTTTTGCGTCAATTAATGATTGTGGAAGATTATTCCATACTTCGACTACTCTGTTGGTGAACGAGTATTTTCTTAAGTTAGTTTTACTGAATTTCTTTTTGATCTTCTTGTTATGGTCCCTTGTTCTTGAATTCTGATCTAACTCAAATATGTCTTGTGTAACTTCCTTATCGTTCACTCCCATTACGACTTTTGAATGTTTCAATCATATCACCCCTTATTCTTCTGTATTTTAAAGTTGGCATGTTTCATTTTCTAAGTCTGTCTGGGTAGTCCAAGTTGTTTCAAGATGGAACTGTTTGGTCGCCCGCCTTTGTACATTTTCTATAGTATCTACAGCCTGTGCTTTGTAAGGGCACCAAACCGCTGCTGCATACTCAAGGTGAGGTCTCACTAAAGCTTGAAATAAATATCTGAAATTATGCTCGTCAGGATAGGTGAATGTTCCTCTAATCAGGCCCATTATGCTGTTAGCTTTATTTACTTTTTGTTGTATATGTTCAGAGAAAACTCAGCTGATTATCAACTAAAACACCTATATCTTTTTCACCATCTGAGTATTGCAAATTCACCTGGTTACCTATGTTGTCATAGAGGTGATACTCGTAAGTTTCATTCCTCTCCATCCTATTTGTAACTTTCAATACTTTACACTTATTGGGGTGGAAGTTCAGTAACCACTTATCTGACCATTCTTGGAGACTATCAAGATCCTGTTGTAATTTTGACATATCTTCATTGGTTTTAATTTCCTTAAATATTTTAGTGTCATCTGCAAAAAGGTATGCTGCTGAGTCCACTATATCTGGCATGTCATTGATATATATGACGAAGAGTATCGGGCCCAGGACACTGCCCTGGGGTATACCACTTGTCACATCATGTCTTGATGATTCCATACCATTAATTGAAACTACTTGTTTTCTATTGGTCAGAAAACTTTTGATCCAATTTATTGTTTGATTTCCTTTGCCATACCTCTCCATTTTCTTGATTAGTCTCTTGTGAGGTACCTTAACGAATGCTTTCATGAAGTCCATATACACAGAGTCTATGTTCCCACCGTTGTCGAGTGTTTCTGTCCACTCGTCCATTACCTTGAGTAATTGCAGGGTCGTAGATCTACCTGCTATAAATCCAAATTGTTTATTGCTGAATAACTTATTTGTCTTCATGTGATCTACAATTTGGTTTCTTACTAACTTTTCCATTATCTTACATATGATGCTCGCCAAGCTTACTGGTCTGTAGTTGCTAAGCTCGGATTTGACTCCCTTCTTGAAGATTGCTACTATATTGCCCAACTTCCAGATGCTTGGAACTATTCCTTGTTTTTTCGATGTGTATATTTGTCTTGTTTGTCGTCACTGAAAAACGATTTAAATGTACTAGTATTGTATCATTGAAAGTGGAGTTGTAATGCAATTTGCTAGTTCCCTCAAGGCCATGGGGTGGAGACCATCAGGACCTGATGATTTATTTGTGTTTAAGCCCAACAATAACTTCTTAACTTCTAATTCTGTGTATGTCACCTCTGTATATGGAAAATCAATGTGGCACTCCGGTAAGACTGGTACTTGTTCCCCTATTTCCTTTGTAAAAACGCTACTATAGAAATCGGCCAAAACTTCTGCCTTATGTTTATCGGTTTTAGCTACCTCAGTTTCTCCCTTATCATTCTTTGTTTTAAGTTCACCTATTCCAGATTTTGTCTTTCTTTTAGAATTTGCGTATTGCCAGAACTTCTCTGGGTTACTCTTCGCCTTCTCTGATATCTCTCTTTTCATTATTAGTTTTGCTTTCCTTACCATTGACTTAACTTTATTTCTCGATTTTACAAATTCTTTATACTTTTTTGGGTCCTTGGTCTCCATAAATCTTGTCCAGCATCTGTGTTTGTGCTTAATCTCTTTAATTGTTTTGTCGTCTAATGACAAGTTCTTATGCTTTCTTGCTTTATTTCCTGCTGAGCTCTTACATTTAGGTATACATTTTTCTTTCGCTTTCTCAAATTCTCAAAATATATCCAGTTGGTCGTCAGGGTTTTGGTCCTTCAGCAAACTATTCCAATCCATATTTAGTTCTTTCGTCATTTCTGTATAGTTTCCCTTAAAGAAGTTCCACTTTTGTGCGGCCTTAGCTTCCACCTCATAGTAACATTCATATTTAAAGGCTAAGACACAGTGATCACTATGTCTTAATAGGCTCTCATGTTCAATAATATCAGTCATGTTATCTTCATTTGTAAATATTAGATCAATAGTACTGGGCTCACATTTTTCTCTTGTCCGTGTGTATCCTTGTACCTGTTGGTATAAAAAGCTGTCCATTATGTTTTCCATAAACCTCTGTCCTTCTTTATCTCCATTACTATTCCAATTTGTTTGACGTAAGTATTACATCGAGGTGCTTCGGAATGAAATTACCAATCCTAGTACATTTCAAGCTACCACGTCAACAGAAAAACAAATAATTGATGATCACATGACAGCTACAGCTGAACTTAAAGCAACTTCTAATTATAAAAGCATTCCTACTATGTATTGGCTTCCTACACTTCACAAAAATGCTTTCGAATTTCGTTTTATTTCGGCATCAAGTAAATGTTCAACTACACATATTTCTGTTTTATTGACCAATGCACTTACTACCATAAAAAAATCTCGTCATCAGCTTTAGCAACAAATGTTATGAATACTGTGGAATTAACTACTTTTGGAGTGTTAAAAATTCGGTAGAAGTTTTGGAAAGACTTCGATTTGTTAATGAAGCATACACCTCCGTCGATAGCTATGATTTTTCTAACATATATACTACATTACCGGATACACTCATCAAAGAGAAATTTTCGTATTTGATCAAATGGTCAATCAGTATGTACGTACATTTGTTGCAATACATTTAAATCGTTTTTCAGTGACGACAAACATGACAAATATACCAACTGGACTTGTCAGCATATGATAAAAGCATTGAATTTTCTTCTTGATAACATTTTTGTTCGTTTCGGTGATACAGTCTATCGGCAAAAAATAGGTATTCCTACGGGTACCAACTGTGCCCCTCTCATAGCAGATTTATTTCTTTATTGCTACGAGTCACAATTCATGGCAAAAATTCAAAAAGACCCTTCTAAACAGCATTTAGTTGATAAATTTAACAATACATGTAGATATTTGGACGATATTTTGGCTTTAAACAATCCTGAGTTTTCTAAATTTACAGATGAAATTTATCCGGCAAAACTTACTTTAAATAAATCCAATAGCAGCAGTGATTATACTCCTTTTCTTGATCTTGATATATCAATAAATCAAGGAAAGTTAAACACTAAGGTTTATGATAAAAGGGATAATTTCTCCTTCCCTATAGCCAATTTTCCCCATTTCGACGGCGATGTTCCGTTAGCCCCTTCTTATGGGGTCTACATTTCACAACTTGTTCGATATGCACGAGTATGTAGTGATGTTTCTGACTTCAACGAGCGAAATCTTTGTCTCACTGAAAAACTTCTGCATCAAGGGTTCAGATATCATAAATTGATAAAAACGTTCTCTAAATTTTATTATATATACATTGACTTATTAAGAAAATTTGGTTCTACATACAGGGCTCTTATACATCAGGGCATTTCACATCCAAACTTCTATGGCAATATCATTTACAAAGCGCATAAATTCAAAAAATGTCCTTCAAAACTTATTAATCCGTTGAACAAACTTATTCATAAAGGATATAAATACAATATTGTTGTTAAATCGTTACTTCTAGTTTTTGCTGGCAAAAATATTGATCATCTCCTAAATGCTTTACACCATAACTAAATTTTTCATATTGGCAGTATTTGGCATTGCACAATATCATGTTCTTCTTTCATAATTGATGATGTTGTTATACCAAATCTATTTAGAAGTATTTNAATTGAAGTTATTTGTGTTATTGGATGTGGTTTGTTTCCATTGATTTATCCACTTTTTTACCCTTTTGGGGCCATTTAGGGCTTGCTATATGGTGTGAGGTTCCTCACTGTGTTGAAGACCGTACGGTGACCCCTAGATGCTTTGTTTTGGGTCGTTTTAAGCTGGATATGGGATGTTGTCTCCTTGACATTGACTGCATATGGCATTTCTTTTCTTTTTCATATTTTGACCCGTCTAATTTTGGGAAGTTGAAGTCTCTCATAATTAGGAGGTATGTGAATTCTTTCATACGAGAAGCCTTTCAATATTTCATTTAATAGTTCCACATTCTCAGTATTGGGGGCTTTATATTTTTTCATAGATGACATGACATTCCAAACTTCCTCCTGTTATACATCTTACTAATAGACTTTCGTTGCCTTCCCTTATACCTTTTAAATCACATTCTACAAATTATTTATAATCATCCTCAAAGTTAGTAGTCCAGTCAATCTAGCTCAAATTTGGCCAAACCTCAAACTAATTGCAACAGAAAGTATTTTATGTTTATTTGTTTATCTAATGTATTGCCTTTAATATGTAAAAAATCGCGAAAAACTAGAAATTGTTGAAATAATCTACTGGTCAGTACTAATGAAATACATTTAAAAAATATTTGTTTTACTAAAGAGTAGTAATGAAAATATAAATACTTGGTGAAAAAATTAAATACAATTTTCACATTTTTGGGGTAAAAATGTGTTTTTTAAAGAAAAAACGCAGAAAACTGGAAATTGCAGAAAAATCCACAACTGAAAGGTTAGAGAAAATATTTTTTTTTTAAATACTGTTTAATTAATGAGTTGTTATGAACATATAAGTGCAAATCCAAATATTTAAAATTGAATTCTTACAATTTTGGGGTAAAATTTGGGTTTTTAAATAAAAATCGCGGAAAACTGGAAATTGCAGAAAAATCCACAAGTGAAAGGTTACAGAAAACATTTTAAAAATATTTGTTTAATCAATAAGTTGTTATGAACATATAAGTACAAATTCAAATATTTAAAATTGAATTTTACCACTTTTGGGGTAAAAATTTGGGGTTTTAAAGAAAAATTGCAGAAAACTGGACATTGCAGAAAAATCTACAAGTCAAAGGCAAGAGAAAATATTTTTAAAATATTTGTATAATTAATGAGTTTTTATGAACATATAAGCACAAATTCAAATATTCAGAATTAAATTTTCACAATTTTTGGGTAAAATTTGGGTTTTGGAGGAAAAATCGCAGAAAACTGGAAAACGCAGAAAAATCCACAAGTCAAGGGTTAGGGCAAATATTTTCAAATTATTTGTTTAATAAATGAGTTGTTATGAACATTTAAGTAAAAAATCAAATATTGAAAATTGAATTCTTATAATTTTTTTTGGTACAATTGCGTTTTTAAAAGAAAAATCACGGAAAATTGGAAACTGTAGACAAAATCCACAAGCAAGTATATCTTAAAAAAAATTAGTAACGCGAAGAGTTGTTTAATTTACATATTATAACATTCTCAATTATTTCAATAGAAATTTCTCATTTTCGGGCAATATTGTTTTTATAAAGAAAAGACATGGAAATTCGAACAGAAATCATTCAATAAAAACTACCACATAAAATATTAGAAGGCCTCATCTCTACGTCAAGCGTTTCTTATAATGTCCAGAGGGGATTTGGAGTAAAACAGTAACCTTTTTCAGAAAAATCACTAAAACTGGAAACTATGACAGGGTAATCGAATAACTCCGTTCACAGGGACTTGCTCCCGGCCTAGAAAAAAATTGCTTACTATCAAATATGAATCTCTCTCCGAGAGCAAGTCTCTGTGCTCCGTTCTCACGTTTCCTGTACAAATGTATCAATCACGTACTGCTGTGAGAACATCAACAAAATAAGATATTCACTATCGTTTATGGTTAAAATCTTATATATATATATTAAGCCGAAGAATATATCATTTTAGATATTTAAGTCATTTTATGGCGGGTTTCCTGGCTCATTAACGTATTATATTTGCAATTCTTCAATGAACATACCAATATTCCTCAAGTAGCACCTATAACAAGTCCTTCTTAACTCCTGTCTTTTATTTGCCAATCAACCAATCAACATTCTATAGAAATTCCATTGTATACCAATTTGTACTGCCTGAAGGGGTTTACCTTGATACTCCAGTAATGACAAATTGGTATACAATAGAATTCTATAGAATCTTGATTGGTTGATTGACAAAGAAAAGACAGGAGTTTAGAAGGAGTTGTTATAGGTGTCACTTGAGGAATATTGGTATGTTCATTGAAGAATTGCAAATATAATACGTTAATGAGCCAGGGAACCCGCCATAAAATCTTATTCCATCTCTTCATTTCAAGATTTTTAAAGAACAAATATGAGAATATCCAATCTGTGATATTAACTTCCAATGTAATTACTTTCTGGGGAAAATTTCGCCTTGTCTGCAACCTCGTGCAATTTTCTAATGTTTTTGAGAAGACAATAATTATCAAAAGTCGTCCTGAACGTATTGTCATACGATAAATCTTTCCCTCTGGCGTTATAATAAAAGAAAAAAGTCAACGTTTTTGATTTTAACTAAACGCCATTATAATTTAAGTACTTGTAGTTGTGTAGTGATAGTGACTAAACCCTCTAAAATTATACGGTAACGGCTCGACTCAAATGCAGCATGTTCACCTTTATTTCAATACCTCAAATTCATAACCATGGCTCTTACTAAACACATTTACATTAGACCACATATACAAAGTTGCAGCTACCAACAATTCTCAGTCAGAAGACATATTACGGTATAAACGTTCACCAATTTATTTTCCTGCCTAGAGTTCATTCAAATTTCTTTCGACATTTTACCTAATATCTGTACAAGCTGTGATTTTTGTTTTTTCGTAAATGGGTCCAACCCCTACAATCCCTTTCTGGATCCGCCATTGAACGAGACAAACCTTGAATTTTCAATATTTTGCTACATGTATTTTTTTGTGTTAGCAATATACACTTATCGAAATGTCGAAAAGATCAAAGAAATATTGCATTTCAAATTTTCATCCTCATACATGTAAGGCTTACAGATCGTATACTATCAAAAGTTATACACGAATTTCGATATTTTGAGCGTAGATGTTACATGAAATGTTTATATTCCCCATCTCTCAGCCTCTATGTCGAATTATCTTGAAAGATCACAACATTTTTTGGATATCACTGGAACATGATTTCGCTCAAGATTGTTCTTATGGGTGATTGACAGAAATCTGAGACGTAGCGATCTGCTGCACAGCATTGGTTTATCTGGTTCAAAGACATTTGTAACATACGAATGTAAGTATATACATACAGTGTCTAATATAGTACTCTATCTACAAGCAGTGGGTTGTTTTAGAAATTTGTTTTATTTGTACTTGACTTTCTATTTTATACGACTTTTTGATTTCTTAATTTACCATAATAGACAATTTGCCAGACTTTCGCGTTTTACACGCGTATGCAAAGTGGAGCAAGTCCAGAATAGACAATACCGGTCAAACATAAACCAACCAGATGTAAAAATGATTTTCTCTTGATCTGTACTGTTTCAAACGTCATCTTTGCTGAGCTACATCAAAATAGTATGACCCATCTGTATCTGTTTATTTGTTTGATATCTTAATAGATTTCATATGTCAAGATGCTCATTAAGGGTTTCTTCGGTAAATGTAACAACTTGTCTGGTGTCACGTGACCTTGATTGAGTGAAAATTTTAAAGAATTGAAACATAACTCATCTATTTCACAGTTAACGCCATGATCTAGCTGAATATTGCTAAACTTAGTTTTCAACATCAACCAACTTACCAAACAACCAACCAACAAACCAATCAATCAAGTTAAGAATGGTACGTAAATGACAAATTGGGAATACCTTTCATTTCTATGAAGTGGATAATTTGTATAGACATTTATTCACAAATATATTTGTTGACCCCATTTTTTTTTTTTTTTTTGGCATGCAAATCAAAGGCAAGTATATTAGCTAATAATCTACCTAATCAATATAAAGATATATATCTGATATAACTAAAATGTATTAAAATTTTGTTAAAATTCGCAAATCTTCCCTTTCATTTCAACCAAACGAGCAGATTTCTACATGACTGTTTTCACGATCATAAGGTCCGGTAACCCCCAGTTTTTATTTAATTTTTTGTATATTAGAAAATTCGAAGTCTGTCTAAGAGTTTTAAGACCCGTTCAACCATAAATTTAACGTTTAAATAAATGTGTAACTTTCGTAATTAGTCATTTAATGCTGTATTGCCTTCCATACTGTTCCTCATTCGCCAGACAAAGTTATTTTTCAAATTGTCATATTATGTTCACTCTACAGTGACGTGAATCATCAAAAATCCATTTTTCAACGATATTTATATTGATCGTATTATGGCTGTAATGGCTGTTCATAGTTTTTTTTGTTCGTCAGTGATGGATAGGTAGAATGCGAATATTTAGCATAGAATATGTGTTTTTTGTTGTCTATTTGTGTTATATATTCATTTTTGCATGGTTATTGGACAATATGAGCTTTACTTGTGTTTCGAGCTGGGATTTTCGCCATCTTGGCTTGTCACTGCAGATTGGCAATGTCAGACAAATCGTTTGTATTTTGCACTCATTTAACATAGGCACAGCATGTGTATTGCTTTAATACTAAGTAAAATGTTTTAATTTCATAATTTTGATGTTAAACTTCTACTTAATAACAATCAATAGACCATTTGCCAGTTCTGCAATCAGTTTAACAGAATTAATTTAGCAAAACCCAAAAGGGAGTTAACTTTTTGAAAATCTCAAGGGGACAGAATGGTTCCCTGCTAATTAAAACCAACCAAAAAATGAATTATTTTTAATTAAAAGTTATGCTAGTTTAACCTTTAGCAACCGTTTAGTCTGCAACATAATTTGAAACCCAATGCCTAATAGTGCTTACCAATCTTTAAGGTGCTACTTGTGTCAAGTAAAAAAAAAATAAACATAAAACAATTGTACCGGGTGGACAGTCTTCTCCGTGACTAATAACGTATCAAAACATTTGAAAATATGCTTACTTAAGGTAGATTGGTAGTCTTCCGCCATTTTGAATTTGTTATTTATGTCGTTATGGTATTATCTGCTTTTTAAATATGCAAATATTTTATTTGTAATGAACCAATCAATTTTGTATCCATAATACAAAATGCAAAGGATCTACATGGACTTGATTTCACATGTCTTTATGTAATTAGATGAGGTATGGTAACTTTATAATTAAATAAATTGGAAGAGGATTTTTGAAAAAGGGAGATAATCTGATAAAAATATTTTACAAAGATATCACTATGAAAATTCACATTTTACAAATTAAATGGAAAACAAAATCGGTGACCCCCATTTTTCTTTATATTTTTTGAAAGTATGTTCAAAGGATTAACCCATGAGGAAAGAAGAAAGAAATCTATGGAAAAGTTCTAAAGAAATCAACAATATACCGGTTTTTCTCTATATNTTTTTTTCGTTATTTGGCGACTTTCCCCCACCTCAATTTTTTGCGATTTTTAATGTGATGTACTGCAAAAGTTTCTTGATTTTTTTTCCCGTAAAAATCATTTCTGTTGCAATTAGTTTGAGGTCAAACCATAGAATGACTGGACAATAGGGTTTGTTGAGGCTTTACTCAGGTTTTCAAAATAATTAGCACATGCATCTCTAACTGATTCTGCTTCTGCTTCTGCCATATAATTGCCTCCTTCATCTTTTTGAAGATTATGCAATTTGTACTTACTGTTTCAGATATGTAATGAGAAATTCCATCTACAACAAGATTTGATAATTTCTGTGTAGGATTTTTCCGTTGATTTCTAACTATTCTAAAGAACAGCTGCTTATTGTTTTTATAAGAATCCATAATCTCATGGATTCTTATGAAAACAATGAACAGGCAGTTGTGGTGATAAAAAAAAACAAAAAAATCTTGCATTTTTTGCACATCCCCGTTTATTCCATGTTTTTGTCGGACAGAATTTGCATAAGATTTATGAAATAGAATACGGTAAATTATGGACAGACGTAATGCTAATGCTAGCTAACCTAGCTAGACCGTTCGCCCTATACTCGATTATCTTCCTTTGTGGTCTTCGGTTACATGTAATATGCTCTTCAATTTAAAGACAAAAAAGACACTTATTAATCCAGCATAATTTTCCAGCCTCTTCATAGTTTTATTCCAAGAAAGGGGCTTCAGTTTTTAGCTAATTACCTTGCAAATAATGTTTTAATGGTAGATTTCTGTTTAATTTTGATTTATGTGAATTTTTCGTGATTCGTTGTTAGTAGTTTAGACAAAGCACATGTGTACAGGTAGACCGTAGACCGAATTATCTGTTGTTTACTGATTTTGATTCTGATACTGATACGTGTATAGTGTTTCCTGCAGCAGATTTTGGCGTGCATTGACGCCCTGTTGTTTTTATTGACGCCCTGCCCTTTTTTATTTTCATATTTTGGCGCATTACCCTTTTTCAATCTCTGTGCCTTGATGCTACTGGAACTGGTTTTTTTCGTTTGAAAATCGTCAAAAATTTAAGTATGATGTACATTTCACTGTAGAATCCAGTTATAGCTTGTCAATATCCCTTTTAGGTATGGGTTCCAGATTGTTCCGCTGCATTTCACTGTTGTACACTGTCTTCCTGCACAATTCTGGTACGTTTTTTAAATTTCTTCTCAGAAAGCCTAGGGTAGCATTGGTTTTTTTGCTGATGTCGTTAAAAAAAAAGCTACTTTTATCATCCTATGTTTATACAGTGTTTTTTCTCACCTTTTTGGGACTGGGTCTGGGTCCCTTGGAATTGGGAAAATAAACGCGAGACTTTCTCTATTTGGGAAAATATAAAAAATGCCCTAAAGTATTTTATGGACTTTAATAAACCTGTTACCATTATTCTTACTTCTCTTTCCTTTAGAAAGAGAGTGGTGCAGGCTCAAGGGTACAGGGTTACACATGTATTTTCATGAACATTCGGGTTTTTAGCTTCAGAGAGGCATTAAAGTTTATATCTTGGGGTCACTGTTTTTGGTGTTTCTTGAAAATCTATAAAATGCAACTTGAAAGTAGTGTTTCCCACAGAAGCTTTATAGAGGCAGGTAGAAAGTGACACTGGTGAAAGGGCAGAAGGGGCATTTTATTGGAGGGCAACTTATCAGTAGGTGGTGCAATAAAAATGTACATCTGGCAGCATGATATCATTGTTCATACACATTATTGATGATTTACTTTCATTTAAGTGACCATTTACATGGTTTTTAAATATTTGTAATGTTAAAATGTTTTTACAACATATTTTTAGCTTATTTTTTAAATATACTTTCAAAGGGCAGAAGGGGAAAACTTTGGTTGTCAGAAGGGAAGAAGGGGAAACACAAAAGGGGCAAGTTTTTTTACCCTTCTAAAAAAGGCTAGGGGAATCCCTAGAAAGCCAAATAATTTCCCGTATCTATGCAAGATAACTGGCCGTTTACATGAAATGACATTTTATTTCTCGTACATCCGTGCATTGTGAGAACGCTAATAATGTCAATTCTTGCCTTTCTCTGACTCCGCAGTGTCTATCGTCGGTTTTTATCTTTATAATTATTGTCTGTTTACTACCCGAACGAAAAAGTAGTCTAAAAGACATGTCTTGGTTCGCTGATTTAGTTTCAGATGTCATGATTGTTTTGACACATGTGATCTTGACCTTTAAACAAGACCCGGATATTAACCGCCAAATTAACGACGTTTGATTGGTCAGAAAAAATATCTCTATGATCATAGCTATATTTAGCATAGGGAAAATACGCGGAATGCACAAGAACTCGCGAGTAATTCAAACACGTTGTTCTACACGAGTTGAACATAAAAATGCCAATTTCAAGTATTTACGTTTCTTAAATTTATATCAAATCTGTTGCACTGCAGGATTGGGAAAATTGAACATTATTTTGGGAAAAAATGAGTCATTTTCGCATTGGGAATGGGTCCGATATTTGGACCCAAATTTGACACAAAAAAAAACACTGTTATATATTCATGATATTACTGATCTGACTTTTTACTATTATTTTTTATAGTCACAAAGCAATATAAAATATAAAAAATAAAAATAAAAAGTCATATCAGTAAAAGATAAACATAGGATGATGAAAGTAACTTTGTAAAGGACAGATAATTTCGTCCAGTGCACAGGAGTCAGAAATTGTATAAAAATTTCATTTCAAGTTTAACTGGAGAGCATGTTTCTTCTCACAAAATTGCCACAGTCACCTCTGTAATCAAACACAGGACCTCTAGAACGCCATGGCCAGCCAGCCGCCTAACTGAGCGAGCTAAAAAATCAATCCTTTATCCATTTCTGTGCAGCTCACATGACATGGTAAACGCAAAATCCTTGTTGTCATCACGGACTAACAAGGAAATCCACCGCGATCTTGAATGTGGACAACTAATTGACAACATGGACAAAATATTTACCTGTGTGGACCCCTCGTGATATCGTGTTGAACGCGGAATCATTGCGGGTCAACATTTACAATTCATCGTGTTGTTGTGAAAAATTTAATTAAAAAGGAATGAGCTTAATGTCAACAAATGATCATTTTTCCCCAAATTATCATAATCAGAAGGTTTGGCAGGTTGAAGTTAAAAGAAAATTTGTTTTGACATTGTCAACAGGTGTTCTCATATGCAGAGATCGTCATAGTTATTTTGAATTACTATATGTGCAAGCCTCAATTTTTTTGTTTTTATCGTTGCCGTGAAAAGAAGGCATGAATATTCTGTCAAATCACTGTTCTTTCAAATATTTTCAAGCTGAAATTTGCACGGATGGAAATTAAAATAAAATATTCAATGTCAACAACGAGAATCCGTTGGCGTTGTATAATTGCATAATTGTCACTTGTCATGTCATTGTTTATCAAATCTTTATCATAAATAGCTTAAAATTAAAATAAAGCCTGGGTAAAGCACATTTAAGCAGGAGTGCTTTCAGAAGCCATTAGATTATATATCTTGTAGATACGCATAGGTTATTTTCTAATAATTAGAATTAAAAACCGACCAATTAAAAAAAATAAATATCTCGGGTACAGTACAGAAAGAGACATACCATAACTAATCACTGTGATAGTGGGAATGTATTGGAAAGTGATGGGGATTAATTTGGTCTTTGAATTTTTTTTATTGGGGCAATAAAACCCAAGTTTTGTCAGGACATTTCCTGTTTTACAGGTAAAAATCTAACTAAGCAGGTAAACCTCAAAGAAATAACAGGTAAAATGGATAATAAAATTTAGTCCTCCCACTCTGTTTTATGGCCTTTTTGGTCTATCACAGTGATAGTATGTCTGTGATTTTATGTCTAAAGGATTAAAAGTTATGTCTTCCCAAGTGATTTGTTATGGTACTTCTCTTTCTGTACTGTAATATGAATACAAATTAGGTAGAGGCGCTCATTCAACAATTCCATTATCCTTTTGACAACAAATACACATCTAAGAACGTCGAATGTCATCTTTACATGCATTTGGTTTACATTTATGTAGCTACGATACGATTGGGACAAATATATGTTAGTCCCAGGATAAGATTGAAGGAAGATGTAAATATTCCTCGATTTGTATGTTTTCAATGAAATCAAACATATGTACATGTAAAAATTCCTGGGTGTGGCCGGATAGTTCCATGAGGATTCTGTTTTGATAAATTTGTCCGCGTTGGGTCACATATTTTAAGGTCAGAGGATACCAAATGAGAACAATTTTGATTGCCACGAAATTTTGCATATATAATCATTTTGATATGTAACGTCAGAAAATGAAATTCAATTAGGGGGTCACCGCCCTTTTTTCCGCGTTATTTTCAATTGAAAATGACGTTTTTGGTGTCAAATTTTACAAAGACAAATAGGGAAAGTCCACAATTTGAGCTCAAAATTTCAGTTTTTGTAACATTTCTGTATGTCAGAATATACGAATATGAACTAAAAACTAACATAACGTAGATCTCAGCGTCATCAATCCATATCTATAAAGAAAAACATATGTCATCGTCGTTGTTTTTGAGATATAGCCTGCAAAAGATGGTCTTTACGACGAAAAATGTGTAAAATGGGCATGACGTTGATGACGCTATAAATGCCTATCTTCATATTATGAAATTTAATGTAGAGTTTTTATCTCATTTTGTTTACAAAGTTTTGTTTCATGACGGGTAATTGATATTGAAAGAGAAAGTCAATTCTTTTTTCTTAGGTAGCAAGTTATTTTTACTTTACCCTATAGAATGAGGGTTAGAAAGGGATTGAGAGTGGAGAAGACTGGAAAGACGAAAGCTAGTGAAATAAAAATGGTTATCTTGAGGAAGGGAACACATATTTTTATAGCAGAGAACGAATAGATTGCAAAGAGGAAATATAAAAAATGGAATGGTTATAAAACAATTGGGCATCAATATGAATGAAAAGGTCGGTAAATTACCATCTGTTCGCCCCTCGAAATTTGACGTTTGAAAATGCTTATTCGCCAAAACTGAAACTACCTATGTATACACTATTTCGAGAATATTATTATCATTCATTCCAATGCATGAGGGAGATACCATGATTTGTTTTCCCGGGGGAATAACATTTCCCGAAGGCATCAACTGAGGGGATATATGATTCTCCGAGAATCTTCAAACCCCCGCCCCATGCATTGGAAAGTAATAATATTTTATGGGCCTCTTTAATTTATTTCATTACTCTGTTTTATAATAAGGATTCAAAGTACACCACAGTTGGGAAAGGTGCAGTGGTTTTGCTGTGAATAATTATTATCTAATCGATATTTTCAAAGTTCAAGACAATACAAATTTAAAAAAACAAGTTTAAAAGAAGTTTGCGAAAAGACTGAAAACTTATGTGACATTGTTTAGACTACAACAAATAGATTTTTTAGATTTTCATCTGATTTTCTACAAAAATTGTCCGGATGGAAGTTTTTCATTTTGTTTCCATTCTATAGACCTACACCTTTGAAAGCATCTCCCAAAGTCTGATTTTCTGGGTCCCCGTAAGTTCCCTCAAGCGAAGGTATATATACGTAATATGTGACAACTGTCTTTGGAGAATGCTACATTTTGTACGTGGTCCGGAACACCGGACTTTGTTATTTTTGGAAAGGCTAATTTTTTATGTGCTTTTATTATCAGGAAAATACAGCCTAAAACAATATTGTCGCAATAAGCAACTAAAATAATATTGTCGCAATATACAACTAAAATAATATTGTCGCAATAAGCAACTAAAATAATAATGTCGCAATAAGCAACTAAAATAATATTGTCACAATAAGCAACTAAAATAATATTGTTGCAATTTCGTGTTAAATACATGTACAGGTATTTTTTTTTTCATTTGTTCGTGAACACTATACTGATGAAATTTAAAATATTGCTTACGCAAAAAGCTCACACGGATAAAAAAATAACGCAAAATGGAATAGAACATATAAATGCAAGTGTTTGACTAAATTCATATTTTCACCTACAGAACCTGTAGTGGCTTTGTTTTTACAAGAGGTATTGGTACTACATTGTTACCAGTAAGGTACCGAACCATACTTCATATAGTTTATATGGAGATTAAACCAATATTTTCAAGGTATCGCAGAATAATTTGATATAAGTCTTTCGTAGTTATTTATTTTTTTATCTCAACTTTAAAGCTCCAACTTTCATCTTGGAGTTTTCAACTTTTGCAAATTAAAAAGTTAATGTAAAAAAGTAACAAAATACCTAAAATGAAGTATATTTTAAATTAGGAATTGATACACTTGCGATACTTTTAACACCACTTATTTGCAGGTTTAACCAACATATCTTCTTTTAATGCATAGTACATGTAATTTACTTGTGCCATTGAACATGTTGAAAAAAAAAAAAAAAAAAAANTTTCAACTTTTGCAAATTAAAAAGTTAATGTAAAAAAGTAACAAAATACCTAAAATGAAGTATATTTTAAATTAGGAATTGATACACTTGCGATACTTTTAACACCACTTACATTTTTGTATTTGCAGGTTTAACCAACATATCTTCTTTTAATGCATAGTACATGTAATTTACTTGTGCCATTGAACATGTTGAAAAAAAAAAAAATTGCGCAAATGAAAAATAAGATCGGTGCAAATGGAAAAATAAAATCGGCGCAAATGAAAAATTTGAAATTTATGAAATCAGCGCAAATGTCATACGCCCCTTCTGTAAGTTTCGTGTCATCATTATCTATTTCTTTTCATAAGGGATAATTTTATAGTTAAATTATATTAAAAAGGTGGTGCAGAAGGTTTTTTAATCCTATATACTAGTTACACGTTTGTATTTCGTCTCTGTGAAAATTGCACACCTTTCCCGTATTCCGACATGGCATCTTAATAATTTGTACATTGCGCCAAGTAAAAATCTTACATGAGAAAAGCATCTAATTTGAATGTTTTTATTTTAATTTCAAAATCGCTATCGGGTGACAGCCGATTGAATTAAAAAAAAAACACAACATGCGCTATGTGCGTTGAAAAGCGTTAGGATCGATAACTCTTGACGTAACATCATTTGATATCCTCTTACCTTAAGGTGGACATCTGTGATTGTCCACCCTGCTACACGGAATTAGCTAATCAGTCCAACGTGGCGTTAATCCACCAAAAAACAAGGACTTTGTCTTCATCCGTGTGAGCTGTACAGTACTTCCAAAAAATCGATGTCCATTATGGTGTGGTGCTGTTGTTGTTTTTATCGTGATTGCCATTGTCTTTGTTGTCATTGTTGTTTGTAGACACCATTGTTTTGGGTTGATAACTTGAGTTCCAGTTGATCAATTTTATGAAATTTTAACACAATATTCCTTGGCACAAAATGAAGGCTTGGATTGGTTTTGTATTTGTCGCCCCTTCTATTTTTGAAAAAGGGGCTGAAAGGGGAAAGTCTGGTGTTTTTGTATACATGTATATGGCTGTAGAATATTTATTATTTATCAGATTTTAATGGGGTTTCTTTTATTGCGCTCCTTAGGAAATTTCCAATCAGTTGTAATGAAAACGGATTTCAGGTCACATCAGTCAGGGGTATAATGTTGATTACTTCAAATTTGTGTAATCTTTATGGGGGTTGGCACATGTATTTACTCACTTTGCACATTTATAATTGATAGGTAATTACACAGTCAAGATTCTAAACCATATGGGAAAAACTCAGAGAAAGATCTTATTCATACAGGAATTTGTTATCAAAGTTCAAAATGATCAACTTTGATAACAAATTTCTGTATGAATAAGATCTTTCTCAGACAAACAAAAGTTTTTCCCATATGGTTTAGAATCTTGACTGTGTAATAACCTATCAATTATAAATGTGCAAAGAGAGTAAATACATACATGTCCCAACCCCCCATAAAGATTATACCTTTCGGAAATTAAATCTCAGTTATCTTTGAAACATTTTATCAAAATAAATTAGACAGACTATAATTAGATTGAGGTCAAATTGAACTATTTGAAACATGTATTTGTGTGTCTTGTCTGTTTTCTAGTTAGTTTTACTTTATGTCTATAGGAGTCTAGGATGATGTTTATTTCGCTGAACTTGNTTCATTGAAGATCTTATGGTGGCTTTGAGTTGTTATTACTCCCCTTTGGGTCGTTGTCTCTTTGACACATTCCCCGTTTCCCTTCTTTTTTCTATCATCTGATCATATGAGGATAGGTATAACCTATGTGGAAGGAAAGCTGAATTGACTCGGAAAAACTGCATTTTCCCTTTGTCAGTGTTTATCAGGAACATTAGGAAGAATGGCACTGGCAGATCAAGATAGGATGTTCTGGCTTCTGGATCCCCATTGTATGAAAAAAAGACATGCTGCATTAAGGCAAACATTGACTGGAACCCCATTTGAACCACTCTTTTTGAAAGCATGATCTGCCGGATGGCGAATGTTGCAGCTTAATTATTTTCATGATATTATATTTGTGAATGGTGAATGAAAGGATATGGAGTAAATCCACATGAGTTAAAGTATCTATAAACACATGGCAAAAACAAGCAAAGGAACAACACTTTTATTGTTGTTCTTCATCTTGAAGACACTTTATGTTACATACATGTGCATGCTGTTATGCTTTTCAGTAAACTGGTAGTACAACAACAGGCAATTATTTCGTTCAGGACATTAATTTTTATGCAAGGGGGAGGACATGTAAAATATGAAATAAAAGAAGAAATCGCATAAATACATTTAAAATTATAATGTCTTTTACCAAGTAGGGTAGCAACATCTTCCTAACTTTCAAGTGCATTGTACTGACTAGATGGTTTTGTTTTGTTGTCATTTTGAATATAAAACAGTTTGGCATTGTTTTTTCACATCACTCACAGTATAATCTTGGTCCAATTAGTAATAATAGAAAAAAAAAAACATTTACAAATTTTGTATATTTCACAAAACATGTCGTACAATGTCCACACCAATTTTGATTTTTTGGGGCCATTTTTATGCCCCCAGATCGAGGATCGGGGCCATATTGTTTTTGTCCTGTCTGTGTGTCTGGTTGTCTGTGTGTCTGTCTGTGCGTCCGAAACTTTAACCTTGGCTATAACTTTTGAACTATGTAAGATAGACTTTTAATACTTGGCAAGTGAATAGGTCTAGTCAAGAGGAACATAAATATGCAAAAAAAAAATTAGGTCAGGTCAAAGGTCAAGGTCACAGGGGTCAAAAAGGGGTGGAATTTGCTGTTTTCACATATTTGACCGTTGAATCCTTATTATTTATCCTATTGAGATTGGGGTTTGTTTTATGTTATTGCCAGTAAAATTGCACAACTATAGTATGCTGACAGATTTGAGGTAGCATTTACTGTTTTTAAGAAACAAGAGGCCCAAAGGGTGTCAAAAAGAAAAAAAGGAATTTTTTTTTTATTTTTTTGTCCGATCTTGATGCAGTATTTTTCTGTAGGTTTCTTATAGCATGTTTAAACAGATAACTTTTGAAGTATGTAAGATAGACTTTAATACTGGGCAAGTGTATAGGTCTAGTCAAGAGGAACATAAATATGCAAAAAAAAAATTAGGTCAGATCAAAGGTCAAGGTCACAGGGGTCAAAAAGGAGTGAAATAGGCTGTTTTCACATATTTGACCGTAGAATCCTTATTATTTATCCTATTGAGACAGGGTTTGTTTTATGTTATTGCCAATAAAATTGCGCAACTTTAGTTTGCGACAGATTTGAGGTAGCATTTACCGTTTTTGAGAAACAAGAGGCCCAAAGGGTGTCAAATGGAAAAAAAGAATTTTTTTAATTTTTTTGTCCGATCTTGATGCAGTATTTTTCTGTAAGTTTCTTATAGCATGTTTAAACAGATACATTTAACAATTAAAACCATTCTAATAAACAAGGGGCTGCATCTATTTCTGAATAAAGGGGTTGAATTGGGTGTTTTTATGGTAACAAACACTTTTTTAACTATGTAATACAGACTTTTGATACTTGGCAAGTGTATAGTTCATGTCAAAAGGAACATCAATATGCAAAAAAATAAAGTTGATGGTCAAGGTCACAGAGGTCAAAAAGGGGTAAAATGGGGTATTTTCACATTTTACTGTAGAATCTGGGGGCATATGTAGTGTTTCACAAACGCATCTTGTTTTTATTTTCTTACACTGTATACAGATCCCCCTTTAGGACCCCTTATGGAGTTAATTTCAAACGTCTTATGTTATTATATTCTTACTCATTTCTCCTTGTTTTGCATTGTAGATCACACAATGGTAAGCCAGTGTTGTGTTCCCCTTTGTAAATACAATGACAAGAACAGACAATGTAAGGAGGTATCATTCCATGCGTTCCCAAAGGAAGAACAGATCAGACAACTTTGGGTACAGAACATCAAACAACCAGGTTTTCAAGGTCATTATCAAGCCAAGGTCTGTTCAGCACATTTTAAACCAGAGGATTACATGTTCTGCCAGTCAGCGGGGATGATCATTCTCAAGCCTGATGCTATTCCAACAGTGTTTGCCTGGACAACAGACAAATCATGTGGTAAGAAATCCTTGAAAGGTTGGGGTATAAACTGTATGTAGGATTGCCCTTGTCTGTATGTACCTTTGTCTGCCTGTCTGTCATATTTTGGCTTCTGAATGATACATATAACTTGAATTTTCCTTCGAGCAAAGAATTATGTTGCTTGTCAAAAACGGACCCGGTTATATTTTCCTGTTATGCCTGTACCTGGGTTATTTTGAAATTTGATTATTTCTGGAGAAAAATTGTAAATACTTCATGAACATTTTAGTTACCATATCTAGCTCAAAGAGGGTGATAATAAATTACCAAACAGAATTGTCAAAAGCTTAAATCAAAAGGGCAAAACAACTCATTCGATTTTCACTGAATTTTTAGTTCGCCTCAGACTATTGGAGTACCCCTGGCGTCCTCGTCTGCGTCTGCGCCCAAGTCTTCGTCCACGTCCATGTCTGCATTTGGGTATATATCTTAGTAACTATGCAGTGTAGGGTCATCAAACTTTGCATGCAGGTGCATCTTGGGTTATCTCACAGCCTTCAAGAAAATTAGGTCTCTCTGACCTATATTTTCCGCTTGAGTGGCTTGCATTCAAATTTACATTTTAGTTCATATATCAGTTACTATACATAGTACAATAATCTAACTGTGCATATATATGCATGCATCTCTGATGATAGGTCAGCATCCAGGCAAAATTAGGTCACTTTGACCTATATTTTCCGCTTGAGTGACTTACATTCAAGTTTAAGTCCGAGTTCAGATCTCAGTCACTGTACATGTTAGGATCATCTAACCTTGCACGTGCATGCATCTCTGATTGGTAGGTCAGCATCCAGGCAAAATTAAGTCACTTTGACCTATATTTTCCGCTTGAGTGACTAACATTCAAGTTTACGTCCAAGTTCAGATCTCAGACACTGTACATGGTAGGATCATCTAACCTTGCACGTGCATGCATCTCTGATGGAAGGTCAGCATTCAGGCAAAATTGGGTCACTTTGGCCTACATTTTCCGCTTGACTGACTTACATTCAAGTTCATGTCAGGGATCAGATCTCAGGCACTGTACATGGTAGGATCATCCTGCATGTGAATGTGCATGCATCTGTGATGGTAGCTCAGCACTCATACAAAATTAGGTCACTTAAACCTACATTTTATGCATGAATGACTTACATTAATGTATACTTTGGAGTTCATAGCTCAGTAACTGTACATTGTTGGTTCAGGTAACCTTGCATATGCATGCAATTTTGATAGAATGTCAGCATAAAATTTGGTTGCTGTGACAACGTGCCATAACGAGGCGAATTTTGTAATCGTTGATTACCTGTTTTTTCCTGTTTATAGGAGCTACACAGATTTCACAAGTTTTATTGTCAGTCAGGGGTGCAACTTAAATGAGTTATCACCAAAATTACTTAAATGAGTTACTGTCTTTTTAGGGCCCGCCATGCCCTATAGTAATCAGCCTGTCTGTCCACCTGTCATGCCTGTCTTTCTGTCTGTCCCTCAGCATTTTTTATGTCGTACAATAACTCACAAATGCCTTCACCAATTATTATGATTTTTTTACTCAAAGTTGAACTTGACTAAAGGAAGCTCATTTTTGAGCTAAATCTGAAAATGATATTTGGGAAAAAAAACTTAATTTTTATATGAAAAAGTGCATATTTTAAATTAGCCCTCACATGTCGTACAATTATTGTCTTCAGGGATTTAAATGATTTTGATACTCAAGGTTGAACTTGACAAAAGGAAGCTCCCTTTTGTTATTGAGGAAGATCTGAAAATGATTTTTTGAAAAAAACTTTGTTTTTATATGAAAAAGTGTATATTTTGAGAATTAGCTCAATGTTGTATGATGACTTGAAATCTTCTTCACAGATTTTCATAAGTTTTATCAACTGTGTTGGACATGATCAAAGGAGGGTCCCTTTCCATTTTTAGGAAAATCAGGAAACAATTTTTGGGAAAAACTTAGTTTTTATACCAAAAAGGGCATATTTTGAAAATTAGCTCTATGTAGTATCACTTGAAATAACCTTCACAAATTTTAATAAGTTGTATACACAGTGTTTGACATGATTAAAGGAAGATCCCTTTCAATTTTTATGAAAATCATAAAACATTTTTTGAGGAAAAATTTACATTCACAGATTTTTTCAATGTTTTGATTTGATGAGACATACCATAAGTTGCCAAAATGGCAAAATGCAGAATCTAAAATTACAATAACTTAAGATTTAATTATTTATGTTTTGCCGCACACAAGTTTTTGGGACACACAAGGGGGCAGGGCCCTTCCTGACTTTGTCGGTATTTTAGCTAATTTTGTAGCCATTTACCCATAATTGGGCATAAAGTTGCTTATAAGTCAATTGAATAAATTTATCATTTAAAAACTGATAATGTGTTGGTAAGATGAGCTGCAAAGGTAGAATATACAGTGGCAGATTTAGGGGGGGGGGTGGGCCCCCCTTAGGTTGGAAAATATTTAAAATTCCTAGGAGTTTTAAAAAAAAATTGGTTCAGGGCCCCCCTTTCGAAAAAAAATTGGTCGGCCCCCTCTTAGCAGAAAGTCTGGATCCGTCACTGATATATAATATAGAGCTGTGTGCAACACTATTATCTAACTTTAAAAGTATATTAAAAAAAAAGTTTCAAACAAATTTTATGAAAAAAAATAGCAAATTCCCCTGAAAATCTCCTTTAGTAGCATGAAAAAGAAACTCTTACATGAACTAAGTTATGGTTGAAATTAAAGTCACCGGTAGTGAACCAAACAAGTAAAATAGAAAAAAAAAACAATTCTAACATTTGAGTCTGGTCCTACATGAATTTTAACATTTTACAAACATGATTTAAAATCAAATCAACTGTTTGAGATGTACCACTACAGAAAATGGACCTATGCCCCATATACATCCTAAACTATAAAATATTTCCTTTAAAGACAGATAATGGTAAATGTGAATACAATTTTCAGTTTCTACAAACTATTTACTTATCAGCATTGTATCATCACAATGAATGAACCTGCATCTATTTCTTTGAATGATTAATTATTACTCTCAAAATTGCAGTACTCAGGACATGTCAGACTAAAATGGGAATAAATTTAATTTACTGATTTGTTTGATGGACATAGTTTGATGATTTTTTTAATAGCACAATTTGAACAAATAACAAGTCAAAAACTTTAAGCTGATCAATCTAACAGAGAAAACAGGGGAAACGATTGCTGATTGCATTTTTGCTGGTGGGGCATTTTTTCCCCTATGTCTTACTGATCTAGCTACATGTGTAGTAAGATATCTTTGGAATATGTATGCCAGGTAGAGCAACCATACATACACGCCTTAGTGATATTAATTTAATATTTACTATTGATTCTATTTAATATTGATTCTATTTGAAACCCTGCAATAACTTATTTTTGTAAATTTTGTTAAAACTAAGGAGTATCTCCCTCATGCAAAGCTCTGCCCTTAGCTGTTTTTGGCTTTCTGTTTAGATCATATTTGAAAATTTGTTCTCTATCAGTTTTTAAACATCTTTGACTTTATGATCTTCCAAATCTTAAGATTTTATCTACACTGAAGAGACATAAGTTGTCCAAATGCGCATATGCAGAATCAAAATTCACAGTTACATGTACTTTGGTATTTAGTTATTTAATAGGAATAAATATTTCTTTTGTTCTATTTCAGCAGAATCTAACAACAGATTTATAGTATTTGATGATGTTAAAGATGATGAGTCAATGTCTGTAGAAAGAGAGATCGATACTTTTACAAAAAAATTGACAGAGTCTCATGGATCACCAGATAGGGACAAGTGTGAACAAATGTTTATTACGTCTTGTGAAGCAGAAACTGGAATGAATACCGGTAAAGTGTCAGAAACAGAAAATATATTAAATGAAGGAAACAGATTGAAAAAGATGTCTCAAAGACTTATGCAAGCATTATCTGGAAAAACTGAGATTGAGAAAACTTCTACTGGTTTAGGGGAAACATCTGAACAATTTGGTGCTAAATCTTGTAAAAATGCAAATAACTCAAATGAACAGGAAGATTTACATTTTAATGATAAGTCTGATTGTTTTGGATTTTCTGAATCTACGAAATCTTCAGTTTTATCATCATTACCACTATTCCTCGTCATGAATCATCCAAATTTTCAATTAAGTCTGCCGTTACTGTCAAGTTCTGCTGATTCTCTCTCCTCAGATACAGTTCATACCGTAATTGATGAAAGTGGTATACTAGCAAATCGGTCATTTTCATTTAGACATTGTGTTACAGGTAAAGATATAACAGTGACTCCAGCTAGCAAAAATTGTGTTCAGGAATTAAAAAATAAACTGGCAAAATCAGGAAAGGTGCAAAGCAAGTGGAGAAATTCAAGCAATGTTGAGAGTGAAAAAGAGAATGTGTTCAGAGAGGTATCAGATAGCATTAAAAAAGATTTAGTTATGGAAAGTTGTGAAGATTCAGATTATTTAATCCAAAATAAAAGTAAATTCAAGAACATGGACTTTTGTAAATTTCCACCTGGAAAAATTATTATTGGGAAGACATCCAAAGGGGAGTGGCTAATTGGTTGTCAGAGATCTCAAGTTGTGAGCAAGGGTAGAGTTCCGAGTTGCGATAATGATACTGTGTCTTTAAGTGATAAAAGTTGCAGCAATAAAAACAACCAAAAAGAACCTATGACTTTAGATTTTTCAGATGGGAATGGCAATGATATAGTAAAAGAAAATATGGCAGATGGACATCAGCTAGAGAAAGACACAGGTATACATAATGGTATATACATGTATAACTGTATATAAAAAAGAAAAGAAATGGGGTAAATGTCAAGGAGACAACATGCCATCTCTAGGTTAAAACGACCCATAACAAAGCATCTAGGGGTCACTGTAACACAGTGAAGAAGCTCGCTCCATACATATAACAAGCTCTAAATGGCCCAAAAAGTAAAAAGTGAATAAATCAATGGAAAGAAACCACATCCAATAACTCAAAGATCAAGAAGCTAATATTTTATAAGGAGACAAGGACAAGCCAGTGACCAACATATTCCTGGCTTGGAATAGGCACAAAAATTGCGCCTTTATACAACATGATACATGTATTATATTTTTATACGACCGCAAAAAAATTTTTGAGGTCGTATAATGGTATGATACTGTTGGCGTCTGTAGACACTTCGTTTCCGTGTGATAACTTAAGTTCTGGTTGACCAATCTTTATGAAATTTTAACACAATGTTCCTTGGCACAAAGGGAAGGCTGGGATCGCTTTTGGGTATTGTAGCCCCTCCCGTTTATGAAAAAAGGGCCAAAAAGGGCCAATTTGGGTGTTCTCATATATAAGGTTGTAGAATATTTATTATTAATCAGACTTTTATGGGGTTTCTTTCAGTGTGCTCCTTATTAAATTTCAAATCGGTAGTATGTAAACAGATTTCACATCGCATGTACCGTTCATGAGTTAAATGGGGCCCTTACAGGGTGAATCCCAAAAAATAATTTTTTTAATTTTTAGTCCGATTTTGATGCAGTTTTTTCAATGGATTCCTTATGAAAAATTAATGTAGCGCTCAATTATTAGATTTTTGTTAACTGGTTTCCTTCCCGAGCTATGAGGGGCCAAACGGGGCCAAAATTGCAAATTTGCAGATTACCTAAAATTTTTATTTCTCATCGGATTTTGATGGGATTTTTTTCTTTGGATTCATCTCGATATAAGCTTTAAGAAGTATGCCAACAGATTTAGCGTAGCTCTTACCGCTTCCGAGCTATAAGGGGTCAAAGGGGCCAAAACTGCAAATTTGCAGATTACCTAAAATTTTTATTTTTCATCGGATTTCCACAGGATTTTTTTCTTTGGATTCCTCTTGATATAAGCTTTCTGTAGTATATCAACTGATTTGGCGTAGCTCTTCCATTTCAGAGCTTTAAGGGTTCAAAGGGGCTAAAGCTGCAAATTTTCAGATTACCTAAATTTTTATATGCCCGTCTAATGATGGACGTATTATGGTTTACCGATGTCTGATTGTCTGTCCGTCCGTCTGTCCGTCTGTCTGCCTGTCCGTCTGTTTCATATGTCACTCTCTAACTTGACAACCGTTTGGCCGATTCCATTCAAACTTTGTAGAGGTATTTGGTATGATGGCCTCACGATCTGTATACTTTTCGTGAAATTTCGATTTTTCTTGCAAGAGTTATGGGACTTTATTTGTCAATTTCAAGGCAATATTTTACATGTCACCCTCTAACTTGACAACCCTATGGCCAATTCACTTCAAACTTTGTAGAGGTATTTGGTATGATGGCCTCACGATCTGTATACTTTTTTGTGAAATTTCGATTTTTCTTGCAAGAGTTATGGGACTTTATTCGTCAATTTCAAGGCAATTTTTTACACGTCACGCTCTAACTTGACAACCCCTATGGCCAATTCACTTCAAACTTTGTAGAGGTATTTGATATGATGGCCTCACGATCTGTATACTTTTTCGTGAAATTTGGATTTTTCTTACAAGAGTTATGGGACTTTATTTGTCAATTTTAAGGCAATTTTTTACATGTCACACTCTAACTCAACAACCCTTTTGCCAATTCACTTCAAACTTTGTAGAGGTATTTGATATGATGGCCTCACTATCTGTATACTTTTTCGGGAAATTTCGATTTTTCTTACAAGAGTTATAGGTCTTCATTCGTCAATTTTAAGGCAATTTTTTACATGTCACGCTCTAACTCAACAACCCTTTTGCAAATTCATTTCAAACTTTATAGAGGTATTGGATAGGATGGTCTCACGATCTGTGTACTTTTTAGCGAAATTTAGATTTTTCTTGAGAGAGTTATAGGACTTTATTTGTCAAATTAAGGCAACTTTGTACTTGTCGCACTCTTATGTATAAGTACTTTGATCACCTCACTTCAAACTTTGCAGATTGATTTGTTAAAGAGATATCAAGTTCAATTAGGCAGTTATAGGTGCTTCTAAATTGAGAACCCCTTACCTTAATCACTTACAGTTTTGAAGGGGTGACGACGGGCGTATCATGCGACTTGGCGCAGCTGTTTATTATTTTTCATTGGATTTCGATGGGATTTTTTTCTATGGATTCCTCTTGATATAAGCTTTCAGAGATATGCCAATGTATTTGGCGTAGCTCTAACTGTTTCTGAGCTATAAGGGGTTAAAGAGGACTCATAAGGAGTCATAAGGGCTAATTTTTATTTTCCCTAGTTTGTATCCAGCTAATTACTGGGTCAATCTCCTTATTGTGTCCAACTAATTATTGTGTCAAGCTTTTTAGTATGTCCATACTTACTTTAAAATTACACTTGGTTAAATTTTAGTGGTCTACATGCTGCGGTCGTATCATGCTGGGCTCGGCATAGCCCTTTATTGATTTGGCCATAATAAAATAATTCCTAAATTCCCATCCATTTTTTCTCGAAATTTGGACAGATGAGCAAATTTCATTTTTATGTTTTTTATCAAATTTTGTGAAAAATGCTGTAATTTTGGAAGAAACTAAAAAAATTAGGACAGGTGGGGTTGATAATCTATATTTTTGTCGAAAATCACTGAAAGTGAGACATAGGTATTACTCCCAGCATCAGTTAATATTTTTAAATAATGAGATAACTTTAAAAGTTTATTACTTATGTGCAATATCTTTTGTCCTTAGGTAGCTAATGGTGTAGCTGTCCAGCATCACATGTTTCAGATGACCTTGACCTTGTCTTCATAGTTCAATGACTTCATAAAAATTCATAAATATGGCGACATAGTTTCACATTCAAGTTGATTTCTCTGAATTTGTAATACATAGATTCATTAAATTAAGTGTATTGATGTATCTTAGTAGGTGCATGTCTGTCTGCCACTTGTCATTTGACCTCGACCTCATTTGCATGGTTCAGTGACTTTGTAAATGTTGCGACATAGTTTTTTGTAGAGACTTTGTCTCATGTGCATTTACTCCATATCCTTTTATTCACCATTTACGACTGGAGTTTGTCTCTCCTGCAGTGTGGAGTCCGTAAAAAGATTCCCCGTGCGAGAGATGTATGCTCTCTATATTTTTCAGTTATGGTGTACTTGTGCGTGAGAGAATTTCTCATATGGATATACTATTGATACTTTCAAATTTTGGCATTTATTTTATTAATTTCGAAATGTAATCCAGACCACCTGTTTTAAGTGCCCACATCTCACTATTTTATAA
>MJUU01034146.1:43817-55461 GCA_002080025.1 Modiolus philippinarum | reverse complement strand
TGTTGTAGTTGTCCACTAGCTTAAGACACTAGTGCTTTTGTCGGGCAAAGGATGACAGTGATTGTAAGAGCACTTTGCCAGTTTAATTGATGTTTGTTGACAATCCCGCACCCATGACCAAGAAAGACATTGATGTAGCGTTGCTCGACAATTAGCAAAGAATTCCGCTTAAACCGGTGCTAGGGGCCGTCTTGAACTTACTATGAGGTATGAGCAAAGCTCATTGTTGAAGGCCTCATGGTGACTTCAAGATGAAGAACAACAATAAAAGCGTTGTTCCTTTGCTTGTTTTTTACCGTGTATTTGTAGAGACTTTGATTCATGTGCATTTACTCCATATCCTTTTATTCACCATTTACATTCAAGATGAAGAACAACAATAAAGCGTTGTTCCTTTGCTTGTTTTTTACCATGTATTTGTAGAGACTTTGTCTCATGTGCATTTACTCCATATCCTTTTATTCACCATTCAAGTCAATTTCTGAGGCAATGTAATGTATAGACATACTATATTTTGTCTATTGCTACATCTAGGCAGATGCCTGCCAGAATAACACCTGTCATGTAGCATTGACCTCAATTTCATGGTTCATTGACTTTGATCAATTCTCTTTAACTAAACACTTACAGGCGTCATAATTGGTCTGTTGTTACATCTAGGTGTGCACATGTCAGTCTGGCGCCTGTCATGTAGCCATGACTAATTATTTTGGTGAAGATATGCATATACAGATGAAATATCACATAGTACATGTTTATCATATGTTTATTGAAAAATTTACAATTTTTGCCATATATGCTTTTTCCATGTATTATTATATAATAAAGCAATTGTTTACTTAAGTTGGTTGCTGCAGGGATTTATCTACCTATGAACATGATGAATATTAACCACACTTACAGCTTGGTGAATAGAATTTTTTTCGTGTTCATAAAATACAAATCCCTGCAGCAACCTAAATCAACATGATCAAAGTCAACGTCTTTAGGTCTTTATTCAATTTGTGAATAAGTTGGCTTCAAAACTTACTGAAAATTACTTTCTCTCACAATTTTTTTTTTGAGATGCATTTAATTTTTTGCCATCAAAATGCATGAAATGTGGTACATGTAATGTCAGTGAAAAAACAGACATTGAACATTTTGAAGGAAAGTATATAACTTTGAATAAAAGACTAAAATCAACCAATCATAATCATAATATTGAAAGTATGAAAAAAATTCATCATATTTTCAGGATTTCTTTTCTTTTTTTCTTTTTTTGGCATGAATCTTACAGAAATATTCTAATTTTTCTGTGGAGGCTTGTTTAACAGAGGTTAAGGTATATCATGTATATTGGCATATGGGATATTAACGAACTTTGTAAATGGGATACCGGATATTTTAGATGAAACTGACAAGGATATATGGGATATTTTGACCATTGGATATGGGATATTTCAATAATTATTGGGATATCTTCAATTTCATAAGAATACTTTAGTCCAGACTTACTTGGATATGGAATTTTGGACCCCCCTTCCCCCAGCAATCCTCTCTGTTAGTAGGCTAATAGTTAGTGTGAGCATGGTCACAATAGTATTTCATATTGTCATGTTGATGATGTTGAGAACTGATAATTTGGTGGAAATCATAATGAAATAAATCACATATGTAAGAGATCTCTTACACAATATTTTCACAATCTAATCAGATTTCAGGAACTTAACACTCTTTATCATGTTAATCATAAAAGTTTTTTTCATATTCAGGTATTATTCTACAAGAAAAGACTACCTCTAGATCTGAATTATCAAATAATGCTTGTTTATCATCAGAAAGTAGACAAACTAATGATACCATCTTGCCACTACAGCAAATTAAACATGAATCGGTTACTATGGCAACAGAACAACCACGACCTGTAATGTTATTAAGAGCAGGTACATGTACAAATTCTTTACAAAGGATTCAAGTACCATTGAACCAGTCAAATATAGATGACACTCACATTTCGTCTTCAGCAGATAACAGTTTTTCAAGTGAATGTGAAGTAAAAGTGAAAGAAGAACCGGTTGATACCAGTTGTGAGGAATCCTCAACATTACAAGTAGACAGTAGTTCTACATCAGTTATACTGTTTCCTAATGTAATAGAATTTGACAATCAAAATAGTGAACAATGTGAAGAAAATGTATATAAACCTGGACAGAAGAGGAAAAGTGATGATGCAGAATCGCCATCAAGTTCGAAAGTTATTTTGATCAATCCAGTAAGTACAAAATAAGTTTAGTCAAACCTGTCTGTCTTATGGTGTCCGCCGGGTATTGATATGTTATATAGATAAGTAAAGTCAAGCCTATCTAATGGTGTCTGCAGGGTATTCATTTCCCCTAAAAAAGTACAGTCAAACCTGCTTTATGGTGTCTGTAGTGTATTGATATCCTATGAATAAGTACAGTCAAACCTGCTTTATGGTGTCTGTAGTGTATTGATATCCTATGAATAAGTACAGTCAAACCTGTCTAATGGATATAGTTTTCCTGTAAAAAGGTACAGTAAAACCTGCCTTATGGTGTCTTTCATGTCTGTAGTGTATTAATATCCCATGAATAATTACAGTCAAACCTGTTTTACAGTGTCTGAAGTACAATCAGACCTGTCTTAGGGTGTCTGAAGTACAATCAGACCTGTCTTGGGTGTCGGAAGTACAGTCAAACCTGTCTTGTGGTGTCTGAAGTACAATCAGACCTGTCTTAGGGTGTCTAAAGTACAGTCAAATATGTCTTGTGGTGTCTGAAGTACAGTCAAAAACCTCTTATGGTGTCCGAAGGGTATTTAAATTTCCTATAAATGAGTACAGTGAAAACTGTCTTACGGTGTCTTCAGGGTATCATATTTCTAATTATAGGTACAGTCAATCCTGTCTTATGGCATCCTCAAGGTATTAATTTCTTATGAATGAGTACAATCAGACCTGTGCAGGGTATTAATTTCCTATAGATGATTACAGTCAAACCTGTCTCATCGCATCTAAAGTAGCCACAACGAAATTTGCCGCAACTTTTCTCCAAATATCTTTTTAAGTTAATGTTAAAGGATGACATGGCATACACCAACGGAAAGCTAATTTTTTGCCGCTTCATGCCATGCATTACCATAATTTTACAACAAAAGGTTAAAAAGTTTTCCATAACCCTTCTATGTTATTTTAACAGAAAATTTGAGTCGAAAACAGAGGGAGTACAACTGGTTAATTGAACACCTGTATTTATTGTTATAATGCCCTGGGGTCTATCGATTAACCAAAACATGTGGGTCGGGAGTTAATCTTGATTGCGAATCAAAAAATTAATTATGTAATTACTTGACAAAGTGTCAACAAATACTTTTTACCTGGAAACAAATTTATTTTAATAAAAGTAATTGGTAACTGGATATTGGATCTGCAAAACGTATTCTCAGATTTACCTAAACATTTTTATGTAAATAAGTAAACAAATCAAAATTCTGTTTGTTCATTGGCCATCCGAAAAAGAAACAAACAAGCACCCTATATGCAAATAAGTTATCCATCGGCAATGCATTTGGTGTTTTTTAATTGGTTTGTTGGTTTTGCGTAAATGATTCATCCATTACTCCCACATCGAATTTTTTTAAAATTTGAGTGAAATCAACATGAAGGTCTATGGAAAATATTTTTATTTGAACTTTGATTATTTCGGTAAATATACCAAGAGTAGCGGCAAAAAATTAGAAAATGATACATATAAGTTTTATTGTGGTCTTATTTAAAACAAAATAGCTACATAGATTTAAGCTGCGGCAAATTTCGTTGCGCATACATTAATTGGTAATATTTTCCTATAAATGAGTACCATGATTCAAACGATGTCTGTTTGTGAAGTGTAATGGTTTCATTTAAAAAAGTACAGTCAAACCTGTTTTGGTGTCTGTTGGGTATTTATTTCCTGTAAATAGTCAAACTTGTCTTTTGCTGTCATCAAGGCATTAATTGTCCCCCACCACAACGCGATGTAGGGACATACTAGTAGTAATGGTCTGCATCCGTGTGTCTGTGTGTCATATTTATACCTCTACTCGCAAGAGAGGGGGTATACTAGATTCACCTTGTCCGTCCGTTCGTCCGTCTGTCCGTTCGTCCCAAAAAATTTTCGTTGCATTTTTCTCAGCTTCTACAAGAGGGATTGATTTCAAAATTGGCATGCAGCCTCCATATGGTTAGTTGTAAGGAATGTACTATTTTAAGTACTGTTGGATGTGTACTTCCTGTTTGACGAAATGTGGACTTAGTTACAAAATGTAGTGAAAACATGAATTTTTCGTCACATTTTTCTCAGCTTCTACAAGAGGGATTGATTTCAAAATTGGTATGCAGCCTCTATATGGTTAATTGTAAGGAACATCCTATCTTGAGTCATGTCGGATGTGTAATTCTTGTTTGATGAAATGTGGACTTAATTACAAAATGTAGTGTAAACATGAATTTTTGGTCAAGGGTTCAATGAGTTTGGGTATACTTGGTTGCCATTCGGCGACAGCTCTTGTTTTTATTGGGCGCAACTCCTCCTACATGACTGGACAGATTTTGCTGAAATTTTTTGTGATTGTTTGTCACCAGCTGTAGTTGATCATATCATGCTGATTTTACAGGAGTTATGGGACTTTATTGACTTAATGCATGCTACAGCTTAGGAACACTTTGTGGGCGCAACTCCTCCGAAACCACTGAACGGATATTTGCCACCATATGGACTTGATCCTATTATTCCGCCATTTTGATTCAACAAATTGTACCAGAGTTATGGGACTTAACGACTTAATGGATACTTAAAATTGGAAGACTTTGTGGACTCATCTCCTCAAAATCCAAGTAAGGGATTTTGCTGAAATTTTGCTTGGCTGTTTGCCACCTTATGCAGTTGATCATATTCTACTGCCATTTTGATTCGCAAAATTTTATGTGAGTTATGGGACTTTATCGACTTAATGCATACTACAAAATAGGAAAACTTTAGGTCCACTTTGTGGATGCAACTCCTCAGAAACCACTGAACAGATTTTGCTGAAATTTTGTATGATCATTTCCCACCGTATGTACTAGATCATATTACCGGTATGCCGCCATTTTGATTCGACAATTTTTTTTTTGAGTTATGGGACTGGTTTCACTTTATGCATACTGCAAGACAGGACGCAATACAAAAGTACCTGTAAATTTCCATTTACCTCGTAACACATTGCACTCCCACTTTACTGCAGCGGCGGGGGACACATAGCTGTGCGTAGCAATCTTGTTTACTTTGAATAAGTACAGTGAAAACTGTCTAGTGGTGATTGAAGGGTATTGATCACCTGTAGATGTGAGTACAGTGAAACCTGTTTTATGGTGTCTAATGGGTACAATTTGCCTAAAAATAAGTACAGTCAAACCTGCCTTATGGTGTGTGTGAAGTGTATAAATTTCATATAAATCAGTACAGTCACACATGTTTTATATGGTGTTAACATGCATGACAGGGTAGTAATTTCCTATTGATAAGTACATTCAAACCTGTCTTATGATGTCCCCAAGCCAATTGGAACCAAACTTGGGTGGTCCCCTTCAAAGTTTGTGATTTTTATGTTCGTACCTCATCCAGGATCCCAATTGAGACTGTAACATCTGGTGAACTGATTGATAGTAAAAATAGGTGGTCTTTTGGTGAGAATAAATAAAAACAGTCACCAGGTGAGACATACAAGCTCATGTGAGCCTCTTGTCTATCATAAAATGGAATATGTGTAGTTTGAAGTTATATAATATATTCAAATTAAGAAAAAGAAATAACATCAGTTACATCTGTGAAAAAAGAAGAGAATTTCTAGTTGCAGCATTCATCATGTTCATTGGCAGCAACCAATCAATGCATTTCTTTGTTAAACTTGAAAACTGCCAATTTTCAAAATTTCGTGCTGATTCAAGATCTAGATGGATAGTGAAAATGAAGACTGGCCATCTTTTACAAAGTCAACGGACACGAGATTCTGCTTGCTATTGTGGTACATAGAATGGGCATGGACAATGCAAAATGCCTGTTCCATCCACAGGGACTTGCTTCCAGCCTAGAAGAAAAAAATAAAACATTTGTATTTTATCAACTATAAATCTCTGGGTAAAACATTTGTTTACTATCAAATATGAATCTAAGAGTTTCTATGAAATTCATAATTGATAGAAAACAAATTTTGTGTTTTTTCTTCTAGGCGGACAGCAAGTCCTTGTGTTCCACGGCAACACCTAGAAAGGAACCAGTAAACTACGAAAAGGGTGAACTTGTTATCGCAAAGATTCAAGGGAGGCCTTACCAAGCGGTTATCATCAGAACTAAAGGTGAGTCTTACTTTAATTTAGGCTTTAAGATTATATATACAGACATTAATTAAAAAGACTTATAATTGAAGTGGCAATTTAGACGTCTGGTTGTGGGTCTTGGGGTAGGGGAGGGGGTGGGGGTTATGATAGTTCAAATTTAACTGGGTGTGAATAGCATTTCTCTGATAATGAGGGTACAGTACAGGTGTGGACACAATGCATGTATGGACACAATTAAATAATCCTTACTAGGAAAAAACGGAAATAAATCACTTATCCGCAAACAGGAAGAAGATAGTGTCAAAAGTGAAAAGTACAGACTAGTACAACCATACTTCAGATCACATATCAAAGAGATTTCAATGCGATGGCCACATACAATTACTACATCCAAAAGCTGAGAAAAAGTTTTACTTTATGGCTATAATGGAAGAATCAAAGTTATTGTCACACAGAAAATAGATAAGTGACAGACTTGAAAAGAAGAGACACAATACAACTTATCATATCAAAGCTTCAAATGAAGTGAATTTAAGTAGAATGTTAGAACATATTATTCCAATTACTACATACAAAGTTGAGAAATACTTGACAAAATTTTTAATATTTATATTATAACTAATCAGAGATTCTGATTATCGCAAAATATTTAACGAATGATCGAACAAAGCAGTAATTCACGAATGTTTTTTCGATCATGAGTTGAATATTTTCAATAATCAGAATCTAGGATAAGTTATTGTTTTTATTATATAGATCAGTTCTCGCATATTTAATGGTATAATTCAAGATTCTTTTAATGAACTACGTTTTCCATGTTAATCCGCTGAGACTTTTACTTAACAACAACGTTGACGACGTCTATTGTGACGTCACTTCCTAGAATGAAATTATGGAAAATAATTTCACAGTTAATTATCACTTTTATTTCACTGAGAAATTTCAATCTTTCACCGTCCTCTATATAATAAATGGCTATAATGGAAGGATCAAATTGATTCAGTCTTCAGTGAGTTGTTATAAAATTTGCTGCCAGTCGACCACAGCTTGTTTACTTTGCATTCCACTTGGTGTTAGCTATCAGTTTTTCAATTAACAATGAAGGGATATGGAGTAAATGCAAATGAGACAAAGTTTCTACAAATACATGGTAAAACTAAGCCTTTATTATTTGCATAGATCTAACTGTCTGCAACTGTTTCTAAAATTAAGAGCTAATTTTTTCCCCTTAGTTTGTGTCCTGCGAACTGACTGTGTTAAGTTCCCTATTGTGCTCATCTAATACTTAGTCAAGCTCTTTTAAGTATGTGCACATTCACTTTGAATTACATTAACACTTATTGCAATTTCAGTGGTTGACAATTACTGCGGTCGTATCATGCTGTGACATTATCGATTTGGTCCATTAATTCTACTACTGTTTTATTTTTAGCCAACAAGGAAGCCTTGATTGAGGCGTGCAAGACTTTGGGGGATTTAATCTCAGTGAAAACTAAAACACCTCAAGAAATAATTCATAAAGTGGATCTGAATACAAAGTTGACTGTAGAAGATAGTACAGAACGTGCACAGACAGGTCAGGAGAAAACAGAAACTAAATTAACAAATAAAGCAAACTTACAGAAGAAACATGAAAAAGACATAGATAAAAGGAAAATTGAGGAGACCCAAGTTGAAGCCATTAATGATAAAGGATATGATCAAATTCCAAATGATTTAATGACTCCAATTGAAGATAAGAAAGCAAGTAAGTATAAGCTCAAAAATATTAACCAACTATTTTAGTCCACTGACATTTATGGGAAAAATTAATAACTTTTTATACTTACACAGAGAGGGGCTTAGTTGCGACTTTAATTGTATAGATGCAACACCATTAAGTGTTATAACACTTATTAACATGTATGTCAACAATGCACCTTATTGCATTTTATTGTCTACCTTGACTAAGTATTTAATTGTATTCAAATTAAATGCCATTGACATAAATAACGAAATTCTCGCATTGCACTTTGGTCCCAGTATCAAGAGATTTAAGATGTAATTAACAAGGAAATGATTATGGAGTACATGCATATGAGACAAAGTCTCTACAAAACACATGGCAAAACCAAGCAAAGGAAAAACTGAGTAGGACATGTGTAGGTAGGTAGGAATAAAATTTTAACATATTATTGTGGAACCAAATTGTATTTTATAATTCTCATTAAATAAAGTGGTAATATGGATTAAAAAAATTCAAAAATACAATAAAACTCTATGAGAAATGCAATAAGATTTTTCAGGTAAGAACTAATTTTATGGGAACAAATGTAGGTATAGNGAATAAGTACAGTCAAACCTGTCTAATGGATATAGTTTTCCTGTAAAAAGGTACAGTAAAACCTGCCTTATGGTGTCTTTCATGTCTGTAGTGTATTAATATCCCATGAATAATTACAGTCAAACCTGTCTTGTGGTGTCTGAAGTACAATCAGACCTGTCTTGGGTGTCGGAAGTACAGTCAAACTTGCGGTGTCTGAAGTACAATCAGACCTGTCTTAGGGTCTCTGAAGTACAGTCAGACCTGTCTTGTGGTGTCTGAAGTACAGTCAAACCTGTCTTGTGGTGTCTGAAGTACAGTCAAACCTGTCTTGCAGTGTCTGAAGTACAATCAGACCTGTCTTATTGTGTTGGAAGTGCAGTCAAACCTGTCTTGTGGTGTCTGAAGTACAATCAGACCTGTCTTGGGTGTCGGAAGTACAGTCAAACCTGTCTTGTGGTGTCTGAAGTACAGTCAAACCTGTCTTGTGGTGTTTGAAGTACAATCAGACCTGTCTTGGGTGTCAGAAGTACAGTCAAACCTGTCTTGAGGTGTCTGAAGTACAATCAGACCTGTCTTATGGTGTTGGAAGTACAGTCAAACCTGTCTTGCGGTGTCTGAAGTACAGTCAAACCTGTCTTATGGTGTCTGAAGGGTATTTAAATTTCCTATAAATAAGTACAGTGAAAACTGTCTTACAGTGTCTTCAGGGTATCAGATTTCTGATAACAGGTACAGTCAGTCCTGTCGTATGGCACCCTCAAGGTATTAATTTTTAGCTCAACTGGCTAATGCCAGGGTAAGCTTTTGCCATCACTTTTCTTCTGTCTGTCCGTCGTCCGTCCGGCGTAAACTTTTCATTCAAAAGATCTTCTCCTCTGAAACTACTAGGCCAATTGAAACCAAACTTGGCCACAATAGTCCTTAGATGCAATAGATGGTCCCCTGCAAAAAGTTGTTTTTCAGATCCGCGCGATATCCAAGATGGCCGCCAGCTGGGATCATAGTTTTAACATTGGACCCTATGGGAAAATACTTTCAAAGATCTTCTCCTCTGAAACTACCAAGCCAATTGAAACCAAACTTGGCCACAATATAGTACAGAAAGAGACATACCATAACTAATCACTGTGATAGTGGGGATGTCTAGGAATTTTTTAATTGGGGCAATAAAACTCATGTTTTGCCAGGATATTTCCTGTTTTACAGGTAAAAATCTAATTAAGCATGTATACTTCAAAGGAATTACAGGTAAAACAGGTAATAAAATTTAATCCTTCCCACTCTGTTTTATTGCTTTTTAGGTCTATCACAGTGATAGTATGTCTGTGATTTTATGTCTAAAGGATTAAAGTTTATGTCTCCCCAAGTGATTTGTTATGGTATGTCTCTTTCTGTACTGTAGTCCTTAGATTGTCCCCTGCAAAAAAGTTGTTTTTCAAATCTGCGCTATATCCAAGATGGCCACCAGTGGGGATCATAGTTTTAACATTGAACCCTATGGGAAAATACTTTCAAAGATCTTCTCCTCTGAAACTACTTGGCCAATTGAAACCAAACTTGGCCACAATAGTCCTTAGATGGTCCCCTGCAAAGAAGTTGTTTTTCAGATCTGCGCTATATCCAAGATGGCCGCCAGCGGGGATCATAGTTTTAACATTGGACCCTATGGGAAAACACTTTCAAAGATCTTCTCCTCTGAAACTACTGAGCCAATTGAAACCAAACTTGGCCAAAATAGTCCGTAGATGGTCCCCTGCAATAAAATTGTTTTTCAGATATGTGCTTTATCCAAGATGGCCGCCAGCGGGGATCATAGTTTTAACATTGGACCCTATGGGAAAATACTTTCAAAGATCTTCTCCTCTGAAAATACTTGGCCAATTGAAACCAAACTTCGCCACAATAGTCCTTAGTTGGTCCCCTGCAAGAAAGTCGTTTTTCAGATCCGCGCTATATCCAAGATGGCTGCCAGCGGGGATCATAGTTTTAACATTGGACCCTATGGGAAATATTCTACTGCCATTTTGATTCGCAAAATTTTATGAGTTATGGGACTTTATCTACTTTGATCAGTCAAGTACCTAACCTGTATGAGTTATTACACAAAAATAACATGCATGTGTTATTACAGATGTTTTTTTGAGTTATCTGCTCTTTATTCCTAATTCTGTAATAACATATGTATGTAGCAACCTTTAATATATTACCTTTTTTTTTGTCACTTGGGAATTGCTTAGACCTTTGCGCAGAAACTAATTATTTAGCCTGGATAAATCAGTTTTCAATTAAGTTAAAACATTTTTGATGAACCATGGTTAATCAATGAGACAAGGCTCTTAAGTGATATAACTTAAGTTGTAAAAACAATGCTTAGTTATTACAGGAATATGATTTAAAAATTTGTTAGTTTATTAGACACTTGGGAATTACTAAGAAACTTGCGCAGAACCTATTGACAGTCAGGGGTGTAACCTATTCAAGTTATCAAATGAAGTACTTTTGTGTAACTGAATTGAGTGATTATGTATTTTCAGCAATAACTTATTTAAGTTATCAAATGTTGATTTCTTGAAAATGTCAAACTTTGATTACAAATTTCTTTATGATAAAGATTTTTCTCAAACAAACAATAGTTTTTCCCATATGGTTTGGATCCTTAACTGTGTAATTACCTATCAATTATAAATGCGCAAAGAGAGGAAATACATGCGCCAACCCCCATAAAGATTGGACCCTTGGGAAATTAAATCTCAATTATCTTTGAAATGGTTCATCAAAATCAATTAGACAGGCCATCATTAGATTGAGGTCAATTTGAACTACTTAATACATGTGTTATAATAAACTTAACTGTGACCAATAAGTAAGAATTTCAACAAAACTGAATATAATGTAAAAAAGACTTCAATAACTTAATGAAGTTATCAACAGAGTAATGTCCCTTGATTAACAAAACAGTAACTCATATAGGTTATTGCTTG
>MJUU01034146.1:31005-41809 GCA_002080025.1 Modiolus philippinarum | reverse complement strand
GGGGTAGGGGAGGGGGTGGGGGTTATGATAGTTCAAATTTAACTGGGTGTGAATAGCATTTCTCTGATAATGAGGGTACAGTACAGGTGTGGACACAATGCATGTATGGACACAATTAAATAATCCTTACTAGGAAAAAACGGAAATAAATCACTTATCCGCAAACAGGAAGAAGATAGTGTCAAAAGTGAAAAGTACAGACTAGTACAACCATACCAAAGCTTCGGATCTCATATCAAAGACAGACATATCAAAAACTGCCTGACAAAAGGACAAATCAGGCAAAACTTGAGTCGGTCTGGCAAAAATTATCAGCCTGCAGGACCGAATGTCAGGCATAAATTTGACATTTCCTATATGCGACGAAACTGTAGGTCCTGTAAATTTATCTTCGGTCTGGCAGTTTTTCCTTATTTGCCTGACCGAATGTCCTGCAAGGCCTCTGGAGTTTTCGATTTGTCTGCAAAGAGATTTCAATGCGATGGCCACATACAATTACTACATCCAAAACCTGAGAAAATGTTTTACTTTATGGCTATAATGGAAGAAGCAAAGTTATCGTCACACAGAAAATAGGTAAGTGACAGACTTGAAAAGAAGAGACACAATACAACTTATCATATCAAAGCTTCAAATGAAGTGAATTTTAGTAAAATGTTATAACAGAACATTATTCCAATTACTACATACAAAGTTGAGAAATACTTGACAAAATGTTTAATATATGGCTATAATCATGATAATGGAAGGATCAAAGTTATCGTCACACACACTTAAATTTGCACTGCCATATTGATTCATTGTTCAGTGAGTTGTTGTTAAACTTGCTGCCAGTTGACCACAGCGCGTTTACTTTGGATTCCACTTGGTGTTAGCTATCAGTTTTTCAACTAACAATGAGGGGATATGGAGTAAATGCAAATGAGACAAAGTCTCTACAAATACATGGTAAAACTAAGCCTTTATTATTTGCATAGATCTAACTGTCTGCAACTGTTTCTGAAATTAAGGGATCAGAAGGGCTTATTCTTTCCCCTTAGTTTGTATCCTGCTAATTGACTGTGTCAGGTTCCTTATTGTGCTCATCTAATACTTAGTCAAGTCCTCTTAAGTATGTGCACATTCACTTTGAATTACATTAACACTTATTGCAATTTCAGTGGATGACAATTATTGTGGTCGTATCATGCTGTGACATTATTGATTTGGCCCATTAATTCTACTACTGTTTTATTTTTAGCCAACAAGGAAGCCTTGATTGAGGCGAGCAAGACTTCGGGGGATTTAATCTCGGTGAAAACTAATACACCTCAAGAAATAATTCATAAAGTGGATCTGAATACAAAGTTGACTGTAGAAGATAGTACAGAATGTGCACAGACAGGTCAGGAGAAAACAGAAACTAAATCAACAAATAAAGCAAACTTACAGAAGAAACATGTAAAAGACACAGATGAAAGGAAAATTGAGGAGACCCAAGTTGAAGCCATTAATGATAAAGGAAATGATCAAATTCCAAATGAACCTGATTTAATGACTCCAATTGTGGATAAGAAAGCAAGTAAGTATAAGCTCAAAAATATTAATCAACTATTTTAGTCCACTGACATTTATGGGAAAAATGAATTACTTTTTATACTTAGACAGAATGGGGCTTAGTTGTGACTTTAATTGTATAAATGCAACACCATTAAGTGCATGCCTGTGAAGTGACCGGCATTTGCTGGGTAACGCCCGCAAAAACATCCCTTCACCTGCCAGTAAGCATGACCCACCGCGGGTGACTGTTTTCACCCGCAAAATTGATCAGGTGAAATTGTCTCGAGTTGATTGACACAAATCAATAAACGGACATGCAGTCCATTTATTGATTTGTGTCAATCAACTCAAGTATCATTCTGACAGGTTCACAAGTTAATAAGACTATGTAATTAGTGTTGATTAGGGGAATAATTAGGACAGGTGTTGTTTATATAATAATAAGCAAGCTCTGACAATGATTACAAAGAATCTACACAATATTTTCTGATACGAAAATGTTCATAAATATTTCTAATTACCTCCCTTGAATAATTTTCCATTTTATTGAAAATGGCCCTAAGATTTTGATGTTAACACTAATAAATACCCAAAATAATTGAAATATCTTAAAAATTCTCTAAGTTTTTGTCTTAAATAGTATTTTGAATATTTTCTTCATTTTGATGAAGTTAAAAATAAATGATTATAGTTTTGTAAGCAATTTTTGTCTCCCCCGCGACGACATATGCGTACAAAGTATGACGGCGGCGGCGGCATAAACTTTCATGTTAAGTTTTTGTGATTAGGTCATTTTCTCAGTAACTATAAATGGTAGGTCAATGATATTTGGTATATAGGTTGGTCTTTAGTAGTACATGACAGTCTGCTATATGGTTTTTGTCTCTGACCTCAATTTCACGGTCCAATGAACATGTTAAGTTTTTGTGCTTAGTTTAGTTTCTCAGTAACTATAAGTGGTAGGTCAATGATATTTGGTATGTAGGTTGGTCTTAGATAGTACATGACAGTCTGTCATATGGCTTTTGTCCTTGACCTCAATTTCACGGTCTAGTGAGCATGTTAAGTTTTTGTGATTAGGTCATTTTCTCAGTAACTATAAGTGGTAGGTCAATGATATTTTGTATATAGGTTGGTCTTTGGTAGTACATGACAGTCTGCTATATGGTTTTTGTCTTTGACCTCAATTTCACGGTCCAGTGATCATGTTAAGTTTCCCAGTATCTTTTAATGTAAGGTCAATATATATAATATTTGGTATTTGGGTTTGTCTTAAATGGAACATGACATCCTGCTGTTTGGCTTTAGCCCTTGACCTCATTTTCACGGTCTAATGAACATGTTTGGTTTATAGTATCTATCAGTGGTCACTGATATTTTTTTTTAGGTGATTCATGACAGTCTGCTCTATTGCCTTTGTCACTTACCCTAATTTCACAGTCTAGCGAATATGTTTTATTTTCTGATTTAGTCAGTTTGAGAATTCACATCAATTTTGCGACCATGAAGGGACGGGCGAGACATCAATTTGGGTCCACACTTGATAATGGAATTACTTACTTCCTTTGCAACCAATATTTCACGAAAGGATATGGAGTAAATGAACATGAGACCATAACACAGATTACAGTTTGACCACAATGAGTAAATATTAACCATGTTAACTAACTAATCAAAACACAGTTTTGGATGGTGATTTAAAACCTATCTCCTGGGTACATTTAGTTTAAATACACTAAAGAAATACACTAAAGAACAAGACATAACAACTCAAGTCTCAGCCTCTTATGAGAACTAGCACTAATTGACAAAAACTGAATGCAATGCATATGTTTGGTATTTTTTTTAATTGTCTGAAACATGCAGAGTTTAACTTTGAAAATATGCTGTCATGGGCTATGACCCAACATCTGAATGCACAATGTTGGGTCATGACCCACCACAGTACTTTTGGAGGTTGGCAGGTATGTAAGTGTTATAACACTTATTAACATGTATGTCAACAATGCACCTTATTGCATTTTATTGTCTACCTTGACAAAGTACTTAATTGTGTCACATCTATTCAAATTAAATGCCATTGACATAAATAAGGAAATTCTCGCATTGCACTTTGGTCCCAGTATCAAGAGATTTAAGATGTAATTAACAAGGAAAGGATTATGGAGTACATGCATATGAGACAAAGTCTCTACAAAATACATGGTAGAACCAAGCCAAGGAAAAACTGAGTAGGACATGTGTAGGTAGGTAGGAATAAAATTTTAACATATTATGGGACCAAATTGTATGTTATAATTCTCATTAAATAAAGTGGTAATATGGATTAAAAAAATTCAAAAATACAATAAAACTCTATGAGAAATGCAATAAGATTTTTCAGGTAAGAACTAATTTTATGGGAACAAATGTAGGTATAGGTGAACAGCAAATGCATATAGTTTAAATTTAGGCATTTAAGCCTAAGGCCATGAAAAAAAAGTTAATTGGCTCAGGCCCTCCTCATCTAGTTGGAGGCTTAAAAATATCCCCTCATTGACCCTATTATTGCCATTTCCATGAAATAAAAATAAAAAATCACCCCTCTCACTTCTTTTTGGTGAATTTTAATCATGTTAAAAGCTACTTAATCTATTTTTAGGCAAATAAAAAGATAAAAAATCACCTCCCTCCCTCATCTGTTTCAATGAAAAATAGCCTGAGAATGAATTAATTACTTTGTATGGCCTTAAACAACAAATATTTTATGATGTGCACAGCTTCTTTTCTTTTGAAAAAATATTGTTATTTCAGGATTTGGGGGTGTCTGAAAATGTACTGTATATCATTTAAGACTTGGATACTAAATAATCTCAAAGAGAAAGTAAAATACACAAAATAACAATTTTTTGTAGATATTGATTTATCAAACTGTTATTTATCAAAGCTATTTGTCAAACATGGAATTTTGACTAAATTAATTCCTCCCTATCTAATTTGCTAACACAGTACAGTAAGGGGACAGAAAAGTACAAACAAAAATTGTGATGTGAATGCACATGTGTCTTGCCTTTTAATTACAGCTTCTGAAATCGATCCTGAAGACCACACTTGCTGTAAATATTTGAGGCCCGAAGTAGACAACACAAAATCTTCTTGGTGAGATTATTATTATGACACTTAAAATATAGGTGCAAGGATGGGGGTTGTATGTTGGACACTTGGTCAAGCAAGGAAGGAAAACAAGGAAAAATGATGGATTGTACAGATGTACATGTATCTACTGTTTTACACTTGTGATACCAGCCTCTGAAAAAGGGGGTTTTTTGAGTTCCAGAAAAAGGGATTTCCAGGCCATTTTTTACCAATTTTCTGTTGTTTTGTCTAAATTTTGCACAAAACTTAACTTTTTTGCCAGGAAAAAGGGGTTCTGACCCCCAGACCCTAATTAACACCTCCTCCCCAGACATATCAAAAACTGCCATACAAACAGACATGTCTGGTAAAAATCAAGTTTTTCCGATAGTTTTAGGGACACACCAGACCAAATGTTTGCATGCAGATGTAACACTAAATGAAGTTAATTTGAGTTTTTTATTTGGACAGAATTTCATAATCAATCATCTATTACAGTCAACCCACTAAGCACCGATTAATAATAATAATAAAAAAACTGCTACTCTTGTAATGAAAATGATGGGAGAAAAAGTAACAATTTTAAATGAGTAAAAATGAGCTTTAATGTATATCTACAAAATGTATTTGACAAAGTATCTCTTTATATAAAGAATTTGCAGGAAATTTGTAAACACATTTGACAACTGATTAATCAATTAGATATTTTTAAATTAATCATCAAAAATCTGGAGCATAATCAATCAAAAATCGATTATGATCAATCCCAGGGGCAACACAAGCCTTTAATTACAAGTATTGTCTTAGTTGAAGCCTTGCTGATAATTGCAATTATTGATTGTATCTTTTGTTTTCCAGTGAAAAAAGAATAAGAAAATTAGAAGAGGATATATCTGAACTTAGAACTGATGTAAAGGGATTGCATAAAAAGATTAAAATGTACGAAGAAGGTCAGAGCAAAGGTGATTTAACAACTTTTGTAAAAGATGAAGCAATCCCTTCATCACCACCTGAAATGATTCTGTTGGAACAGTCAGAAGTTACCTGCAGTGAATTGAAACAGATCGTATCACACCTAACTGGTAATACTGACAAAGAAGTAAACGAAATAATTAGAAGATGCACTCTCAAAATATTTACAACAGAAGAGCTGATGAAATGCTCTAGGACTGGCAAAAAGACGATAAAAAGCGGAGAAATACCAAGGCCAGCACTAGACCTTGGAAAAATGCAGTTGTTAGAAAAAACAGTAATGGAAATATGTACAACACTACCCCGTAAAATTTTTTTCAAGAAATTTGAAAATATTCAAAAAATGGAACGGAGAAGCCACAAAAAAGGAAATCAAAACTAAATGTACGTTTACTACACATTTTTTTAGAAACCAAAATATGTGAAATTTAAACATGATGTAAAAGTGTAATGAGTTATTAGTTTACAAAAAAGAAACTTAAAAGAACCGGATGTAGAAAACACTTGATTACTATCAGTTTGAAATTTGTTTTGATTGATTTTACATTTATTAAAACATGTTATTGTCTGTAAGATTTGTGTTCTTTTAAATGCTTTTGAAATGTTAATATTAATTTTTGACATTTCATGAGCTTACCCTTTGAAGTTCAAGCATACCATCTGATAAATTTTAAATAATTCTTAATAATTCTTGAGTAAATAAAGACCAAAAGCTCTTACACAGTTCAAGTGCCATTCATGAACTGTTCCAGATTAAGGTTGGTTCATGAATTATTCATTTTACTCAATTTCACTAAGGTCAGGTCAAAGGTCAAAGTCACAGGAGTCAAATGTCAAAATCTAGATTTCACCTTAGCTCAATAATTACAATTGCTATAGGCTTCATATTTTATATGTGAATAGATCTAATGGAAAATCAGGGCCAGATCAAAGGTAAAGGTAACTGAGTGCAAATTCGAAAAATTTAACAAAAAACTTTACAATTGCCTTTTTCTTTTCAACCAGTTGTGTTGGGACCCCTATATTTGGCCAGTACATTGATCACATAAAGCTGAACGCCATAACTAATTTGATCAGGTCAAATGTCAAGGTCAAAATCTAGATTTTGCTTTTAGCACATTAATTGCAATTTCAAGAGGATTGATTTTCTAATTGTGAATATATCTAATGGAGCTTAGTACAAATGTCTACTTAGCCTGAATTTCTAGTGTATATTGCAATTTGTAGCATTAATTTGGTATTGGAGACATGATTGCTACTGGGTGTATAGTGTTTCTCAAGCGGATCTTATTTGAGATAAGATTTGGTTGTCACCTTTTATTCATGTGCAAAGAAGAAATAGACTGAAAATATATATCATTTTACATAGAAATGGTAGGGGGAATGGCTATTTTAGCATGATAAGGGACTAAATTTAAAAATCTAAGAAATTGTTCCTACATGGCATGTTTTAAAAACTTTTCTATTGTTCACATGGGTCACCCTTATGAAACATAATTATCTTATCATGCTTATAATATCTGCATGAATTTCTTTTATTTAATTACCCTTGCATTTTTTATTTGTTTTTCTTTAAAAAAAAAGCACCAGGTCCCACAATTCTTGCTTACAGTGAATTAATAAAGAATGTTCGGCAATAGGAATTAGGAACGAAGAAATTTTTAATATTTTTGATTTGTATGCCCTGCCCACTAATGTGTTAACTTTCTCAGAAAATGTCAGAGGCAGAATGTTAATAGTAGGCCAGTAGTTAAATATTTGATAGCACTATATAGCCCATTAGGTACTTTGACTCTTTGACCTTCATTTAACGCTCCAGTGACTTTTGTTAAGTTTTGCATTAAAGTCCATTTCTCAACAACTACACATTATAAGACAATGATGTTTCGTGAAATTAATTGCCTTCATGAGTTCTACCCAAATCATCGATGATTAAGTGGCTTTGACTTTCATTTTATGCTTCAGTGACTTTGGTTTTGTTTTGTGTTTAAGTCCATTTTTCAACAACTAATAATGTTTCATCAAATTAATTGCCTTAATTAGTACTACCAAAATCATTTGCAAGTTAGTTTCTGACTTACATTTTACTGACTTTGATTAAGTTATGTGACATGTCTGGTAAAAATCAAGTTTTCCGGTAATTTTAGGAACACACCATGGGTGTCCATGACCTATATTTTATGGTTGAATGACTTTAGTCAAATTTTGCTTTTCATCACAATTCAGTGACAGGTAACTAATTTTATGAATGATTGACAGACACAATCTCTAGTTTTTTTTATTTTTGATAATATTTTTATGCCCCCCGCGACTAAAGGTCAGGGAGTATTTTTATGCCCCCCGCGATTTAAAGTCAGGGAGCATATTATTTAACCCCTGTCTGTCCGTCCGTCCATCCATCCATACGAATAAAAACAACTTTTGATGTTTTTCAGACATATTGCAACCAAATTTTAGCTACACTGTACTTCAAAGGAATTTTACTTACAATAATTAGATGTACAGTGCACACACTCACATCTTTTGGAATATCAAAACCATGGAAACTGAAAAACGGCGGGAAAATTCAAGGTGCCTCAAATTAGATGTAGAGGAAGGTTGCCTAGCATTCATAGAAAAGATTTTGGTTCTCAGAATTCTCACATTCAAATTGGCTGCTGTTGCCATGGGACTTGAAAGAAGGCGGGAAAATTCAAAGTGCCTCAAATAGGATGAAACTTTACAGGAAGGTTGTCTTGCACCCATAGATATGATTTTAGGTCTCAGAGTTTTCAAAATGGCTGCCCTTGGCATGGAAATTGGAAAAATGCTTGAAAATTCAAAGTGCCTGAAATAAGTTGAAACTTTATAGGAAGATTGCCTAGCATCCATGGAAATGATTATGGTTCTCAGAATTTTCAAAACGGCTGCCATTGCCATGGAAACTGGAAAAAGGTAGAACAATTTAAAGCGTCTCAAAAGGGATGAAACTTTACAGAAAGGTTGTGTAGCATCCATAGAAATGATCTTTGTGCTCAGAATTTCATTTGTGTATTTTTTGGAAAAAGGGGAAGGTATATCATAGTGTCCATATTTGTACTGAGTCAACACTTGTATTGTGTCCCACGCATGCTTAAATTTGCACTTACCATATTGATTCAGGGTTCAGTAAACGGGGGCATAATTGGTTGCCGTTCGGCAATTTCAGGGTTCAGTTAATGGGGGTATAATTGGTTGCAATTCGGCGATAGCTCTAGTTGGCTCTCCTGTCACTGAAAGTGAGACATAGGCATTGCTTTCTGGTGGCTACGGCAGCATTGTAAACTTTTTCTGAAACCTTAACTTTTTAACTGTAATGCATACACAGATCATCTTTGGTCCACAGATACCTTAGGTTATGAGCTTTCTAGCATCACATGTTTCAAATGACTTTGACCTTGTCTTCATGGTTCAATGACTCCATGAAAATTGCAACATAGTTTCACATTCAAGTCCTTTTCTCTGTATTTGTAATGCAAAGATCCGCTATATTTAGTGTATTGATGCATCTTTGTGGGTACATGCCAGTCTGCCACTTGTCAAGTAACATTGACCTCATTTGCACATTCCAGTGACTTTGTAAATATTGCGACATAGTTTTACATTCAAGTCAATTTCTGAGCCATTGTTATGTATAGAGATACCATATTTTGTGTAATGCTTCATCTTAATGAGTACATGCCAGTCTGACACCTGTAATGTTATCTTGACCTCAGTTTCATGGTTCAGTGACTTTGTTATTATTTTTTACATTCATGTCAATTTGTGAGCAAGTAAAGAACCTAGACTCTCCATATTTCGTTAACTGTTACATATTATTGGGTATATGCAAGTCTTACACTTGTCAAGTAACCTTGATCTTTATTTCATGCTCCAGTGACTTTGTTAAATTTTTACATTGATGTCCATTTCTCCACAATTAAAGAACCTAGACTCTCTGGTTACATATTAAAGGATAAATGCCAATCTGACACTTGTCAAGTAACCTTGACCTTCATTTCATGCTCCAGTGACTTTGTTAATTTTTACAATGATGCCCATTTCTCAGCAATTAAAGAACCTTGACTCTCCATATTATTGTTACATATTAAAGGATAAATGCCAGTCTGACACCTGTCAAGTAACCTTGACCTTAATTTTATGCTGCAGTGACTTCGTTAATTATTACAATGATGTCCATTTCTCAGCAATTTAAGAACCTAGACTCTCCATAGTAGGTTTATTGTTACATATTAAAGGGTAAATGCCAGTCTGACACCTGTCAAGTTACCTTGACCTTAATTTCATGGTCCAGTGACTTTGTTAGTTTTTTACATTGATGTCCATTTCTCAGCAATTAAAAAACCTAGACTCTCCATGTTAGGTGTGTCTAAAAGTTGAATTGGGCATTAATTTTCTGGACCTTCTGTATTAAGGCCATCATGTGTAGATGTTCATATTCTGGCAAGACGTATCTGTGTCTACACTTGTTTTTTGTTAAGTTTCTAAATGTATTGAATTTAAATTAAATGATTGAATGATTAAATGTATAAATAATCATCCTTCCCCGTTTTTCGGCCTGGTAGCCCCTAGTCGAAGACCATATGGCCGAAACATTGGACAATCAACCCTTCTTTTTCCCTTTTGTTATTTAAGATTTTTTTTATTTGTATATTTCTGTTTTTTTTTACTTTTTTATTGTGGCCTACTATACCATTTTTATTTTGTTCTGTGGTGAATTTTGTATTTGTTTACTGAGAAAAGTGACCACCTGTGGTATCTGTTAGTATTTGTCGAAGAATTCAGTGTTGACATAAACGAGGCTTTCCTGAATATTGTTTTGCATTATGAATTTGATAGATAAAATAATATGAATAAGATGACATAAGTATCATGAAATAGAACAAAAATTGTGGGATAGACGTCATCATACATTTTTACAAACTTTTTTTTACCTCCATGCACACATTACAAATTTGGTGAAAAATATAAGACATAATAAGCATCTCAAGTTATTTTTACCTGCGTCACCAACGGTGACCGCAGGTCTAGGAGCCGCTCGACTCTGTCCGTCCGTCCTTCCATCCGTCCGTCACGCTTTGGGGGTACCAAGTTTGTGTAATCTGAAACTCCGACACCTTTAACCCGATACTTTTGAAACTTTGCACAGTTGTTCTGGACA
>MJUU01034146.1:5531-18281 GCA_002080025.1 Modiolus philippinarum | reverse complement strand
AGAGGAATCTAATGGAAAAAATCCCATCGAAATCGGATAAAAAATAAAAATTTCCCACACGGACCAAAGTTTGGTGCAATAAATTCTATTTTTAGAAATTGTGACCTTGACCTTTGACCTACTGACCCCAAAATCAATAGGGTTCTTGCCCTTCCCTATTCTTTCCATCTGTATAAGTGTTGTTTCAATCGGGCGAGGGATACTCAAGTTATCACCCGGAAACGAAATCCGGAATGACGGAATGACGGAATGACGAATTCTATGGTCCCCCGCTTTCGCGAAAGGCGGGGGACAAAAAAAAACTAACCAGTCATCAGGACCCACAAGAAGCTGATTGGATTAGTTACTTACGTTTAGATTTTATCTGCACTAATGAGACATAAGTTGTCGAAATGCGCATATGCAGAATTAAAATTCACAGTAACTTAGGTATTTAGTCATTATGATTAAGGAAATATGTTTGCTTGTTACTTCAGCCATATCTGTACAAGAGCATGGGATATCTCAAAATCCAGTCAAACGTGTAACCCGTGTTTTGGTATTTAAGCAGTGTGGAATATATATGTTCAAACTGAATTTCAGTAGAAATTTACAAAAAAATAGAAAGTTTTATATGTTAATTTTGAGGGAAAAATAATTTGTTTTAGGTGTTTTAAGATTGAGCAGAAATTACAACAGAAAGAGTTTTTACTGATGTTTTGATGATGATTTAAGAACCATGATGTTGGAATTGTTTTCTGTAGTTACAGAGATAATGAATTCTCATAGGTTATGCAACACAATCAAATGCAACATACAAAGATTAGTCTAGTTTAAATAATTATGAATACAGTTTAATCATGTTTAAAGTATCACATACATGGTAAAATGCATAAAAATCCTAAAGAATGCTGACATAAATATGTCAGCATTCTTTAGGATTTTTATGCATAAATTTTGACTGCTTTTACTTAAGTTGGCAATTTTTGGACTAGATGTGTCTGTAATTTGATAGATTAAAAAAAAAGTAGATATTAATCAAAATATCTCTTTTCCAAAGAATTTTCGCTTACAATTCTCCTTCTTGTATGTTCTGGTAAAACCTGGATAGAAATCAATTATGAGCGAAAAGATATATAATAACAACTACATTATGAATGAAAACTCTTTCAGTGCTCTATTACCTTTCATGCTTATTACAATTTGTAGTCATCATTAAATTTCGAAAATTGAAAAAAAGAAACTGATGAAAAAGATTAAGTAGCATTATAAGAATTGACAACAGAAAGTTTTTGTCACTTTCAAGAACGATGCAAAGAAATTGTTTCCGAATAGTAATTCCTATTTCGGATTCAAATTTATATCAGTCTTTTGAATTCCGGAAGACACGTGACCTTTGTCCATCACTGATGCATTCTGGTACATTTCTAAAAATTGGATCAAACTTAGGTAAGTGTAAAGTTTTTGTGTCCTTCGTTTCTCGGGGTTCGGAGGGAGGGGGAACGTAAAGGGATAATTACCTTTTTAATTTGTGTATCAATCATAGTTGATGTGACATGATGAAATATCAGTTTCGTAGGAAATAACACAGTATCGTTTTTGTGGTCAAAAGCTAGGCAAATTTCTCTTATCTCCTTCAATTCTCATTTACATTTGATTTTAATAGGTTGTGTTTCATTGGTATTCTTTAACATTAGCATGTGTAGATTGAAGAAGACTTTTCAGGTCTTGAACATTTTGCAAAAATAAGATGAAAATAAGATCATTTGTTTTTATTGACTCGTGTCATTAAGGCAACTTACCTGCATTTTTAATATTTTATTGCAAAGTTGATGACATGATCCAGATAACTATAAGCATACTCCTAACGTGCCCCTCAATGAAGCAAGATGAATAGATAATTCAGGAGAGATGTGGACATTAAAACCTTGGCATTTTTTATACAAAGCATTTTACAATAACTATATGGTTATATTTTCTTAAAAGGTCAGATGCATGAATTTTTTGAAAAATTGAAGCAAGGATCTGTCGGCTGAAATGTGGTGTCGATTTTCATATTTTGTAGAAGAAAAATGCACATTTTTGTCCATTTCTATCAGCCAAATCATGACTATCCCTCCATCTTTTTTTTCAATTGTGGTAATAAGTATCTAAAATATATTGAGGGTAATTGATGTTTTATTCTTCTATTTTATGAAACTACGTCCATCGTTAGCTCTTGGGATTTTCAATTTTAAAATTTTGGTTTGTTTTTGGCATTTAATGGAATGTAACAACAATTACCACAGCTAAACGGATGAATAATTGACTCCTTATTTATATAAAAAGTTTGAAATTAACTATTCATTTTATATATGTCTTTTGGTACATTTTAGGAAAAAGCCAGTTCTGGTGTTTAGAATTTTCACTCAAAATAATGAAGATTCTGCACTAAAACATTATTAATGACAAGTATTAAAATTGATAAAGGATCCACATTCTGGTTTTTTATCAGCAATTAGCATGAACTTTTTCAGGGCAAAACTTGAGTAAATGCAGTTTGATTAGAAAAGTTCCAGAAGAGCCAGTACCTATTCCAACTGTAACAAGCATGAATGAAAACACTGTTAGAAAGGCACATTGGGCAAATAACCTCTATAATTCCTGGAGGAAATACCATGAACCTACTGATGAATTAGAGAGAAACTTGTTACAAAAGGGTCTGCTAGGTCTTACAGATGAGGACATCTTGCTGCTTTTTCCAAAATTCATAATGTCTGTAAGACGTAAAGATTGTGCAGAATACAAGGGAGATACTCTTTTTGCAATCATTGGTGGAATACAAAAATACTATGAACTTAATGGAAGACGTTGTAGATTACTCTCAGATTCAAAATTTGATTCATTAAGAACTGCAGTTGGCAATACTAAGCAGGAGAAAGTTCAAAAGGGTGTTGGAGTTTGTAGAAAAAAGGCAGAAACAATTTCTGAAGACTTGGAAAACAAACTTTGGGAAAAGGGCATCTTAGGCGATCAAGATCCGGAAACGCTTCTTCACACAATGTTTTGGTTGATTGGGGTTAATTTTGGACTGCGTGGTGGTAAAGAACACCGTGATCTGTCTTTCGATAATTTCAAGATAAATAAAACAAATAACGGAGATAGTGTATTGGTCTATACAAAAACTGTGTCAATGACCTACACTGTTGGAGTCCAACATCAAAATATTCAACATCACTCAGCAAAAGCCTTTGAAAATAAATCCTTTCCGCAACGGTGTCCAGTTAAACTGTTCAGTTTGTATTTGAGTAAACTGCCACAAATCCAAAGGAAAGCTGCATTTTATTACCATCCTCTTCCTGATTTTAAAAACCAAAATGTGTGGTATAATGTTGTACCAGTTGGCAAAAATACACTTGAATGCTTTGTGAAAGCAATTATGAGAAAGGCAAAGATTGAAGGTTACTTTACAAACCGTTCTCTCAGATCTATAAGTGCAGCAATGTCATATAATCTGAATATGACAGAGTAAAACTGCAATAGAACAGAGGGGTCCCGGAAGAAGAATGTTTGATCACTGTAACGACATCAAGGGTTATTCTATCACTTAGTTGAATTGTTAATTAACTATGTTGAAATTTGTACAATGGAGTGCAGTATTGGTTTTATGAGAAACTATTTTTTATATAAGTATTTTGTTTAATAAAATTGAAATTCAGTTTAAAAGCAGTTTGATAATGTTGTTATAGGTTTAATTAACGAGAAATACATTTTCAAAAACAGTCACATAAATTGTATTCTGTTGTAATATGACTCTTTTAAACAGATTTAGAGCTGTTGGAGAAGAAATTATATGAATTCGTTTATTGTTTATTTTATCGTTATATCTCCAAAAGTGAGATGTAGGCTTTTGATATTTTGCATGTAGGTAGATCACATCAAGACGATGTGTCATGATTGATGACCTTTGACCTTGAGATTTGTCGTCAAGGTCAGATTATTGGTTTTATAAGAAAAAGTCGTGTCCTGGCTATAACTTTTTTTTTTGTCTTTTGAGGTAGGCTTTTGGCATTTGGTATGTAGATAAAGCACTTTTAGGCTATATGTCATGAACCATGATTGATTATCTTTGACCTTGAACATTCTGTTTATTTCTTGAAAGTTTTATAATTGCCTCCATACCTGTTTTGTGTCCACACTCGTACTGTGTCCACACACACTTAAATTTGCACTTTTTACAGCGGGGCCAACATAGAGGGCTGCCATCTCTCCGATGTCTAGTTATTCTTATTATTCGATGACCCGACGAAAGGTACCACTTTCGAAATACAAACTAATTATAGTTAGGAATTGCAATTACTTGGCCCGTGTTTTGTTGTCATTCCAGCCACCGTCTGTTGTCCGTTAACAGTTCCACGTTTTAATCAACTCCTTTGAATGGCTTTTGCAAATAAATGAAAACAATGTTCAATGATAACATCTTTCCATTTTTAATGAAGTAAGATTAAATACGATAAATATCAATGCACAAAACTGCAAAAGGTCACCTCATCACATTTTAGCTCAGCTGACCCAAAGGGTCAGTGTGAGCAATTGCCATCACTTGGCGTCCGTCGTCCTGTGTCCGTCCGTCTTAAAGTTTCATATTTTCATCTTCTCCTCTGAAACCACTGAAGCAAATTCAACCAAACTTTACAGGAATAATGTATAGAAGGTCCTATACAAAGATTTCTCATTTCGTTTCGATTCGACAAAAACATAGCCGCCAGCGCGGAACGTAGGTTTAACATTTGATCCTATGGGAAAATCTTATTTTCATCTTCTGCTCTGAAACCACTGAAGCAAATTCAACCAAACTTTACAAGAATGATGCACGAAAAGTTCTTAACAATGATTGCTCATTTCTTTCCAATCCGACAAAAAACATGGCCGCCAGCACGGAACGTTGGTTTAACATCGGACCCTATTGGAGAATCAGATTTTCATCTTCTCCCCTGAAACGGCATAAGCAAATTCAACCAAACTTTACAGGAATGATGTGCTAAAGGTCCTTAACAATTATTGCTCATTTCGTTCCGATCCGACAAAAAAAGCATTGCCGCCAGCGCGGAACGTAGATTTAACATTGGACGCTATGGGAAAATCACATTTTCATCTTCTCTTCTGAAATCACTGAAGCAAATTCAACCAAACATTATATGTTGTACTAAAGGTTTTTAATAAATATTACTCATTTCGCTCCAATCCATTACAAACATGACCGCCAGCAGGGTACATAATGTAACATTGAACCCTATAGGACAATCACATTTTCATCTTCTCCTCTGAAATCACTGAAGCAAATTCAATCAAACCTAAAGGAATGATGTACTAAATGTCCTTTACAAATATTGCTCTATTGTTCTGATCCGACAGAAAACAAGGTTGCCAGTGTGGAACTAAGGCTTAACATCGGACCCTATGCGAAAAATCACTTCTTCATCTTCTCCTCTGAAATCAAGAAGCAAATTCAACCAAACTTTACAGGAATGATGTACTAAAGGTCTTTTACAAAGATTACAAATTTTATTTCAATCCCACAAAAAGCATGGCAGCCAGCACGGAACTTAGGTTTAACATTGGCTCCTATTGGAAAAGTCAAATTTAATGTCATCCCTCAAGAAGTTATACGGTCGACATCACCATCTTGTAGACCGCAAAGGGGTATCTTTTTCCCAGATGACAACAGATCTTTCCCTTTAAAGCTTAATTGTTTCCTGTTCCTGATTTGACTTTACTACCAGATTTGACATTTCAACACGGCGCGTGTCTTATAAGAAGCAGCAGATGCTTACTCTACCGGTGCATCTGATCTCACCCATGGTTTTTTATTGGGTCCATGTTGTTCATCTTTGTGTGTGTGTCTTCGTTGTTCCTTTCTGTGCCATGCTCATGTTGTGTATCTGTTTCTTTGTTGTTTCTGATGATGCCATTGTCCTTGGATTACAAAGATTACCCATTTCAGTAGTATCAGACAAGAACACTTATGCCAATGGAGAACATAGCTTAACATTAGACCTCATCGGTAAGATGAATCATTTTGTTAGGTTAGCGATACATGCTCAGTCTCTGAGCCTCTAGTTTTAAATCTTGACTTTGTCCGATCTTTTGTAGGCCATCCATCTTCGCTTGCAAAGTTGTTCAATATGCTCCTCTCCTCTTTCCCTTTTTCTGAAACCTCCAATTTTTCCATTTCATTTGGTTACCTGTATCCGATCAGAATGTTAATATTGCTTTAATTTTAAATATATATATATCATATCAAGAGAACTTAAATATGGTGTGCTGTAAGTTTTAAAGTTTGCACAAATCTCATGGTCTGCATTTTTTCTTACTGTTGGGGGATAAATTTCCTTTTAGTTGAATATATTTTAAGTATTCTATTATTAGATGATATTAATAATTTTATTTTTCATATTGAAATATACTGAAACCATACTTCAAGGGAGATATTTTTAATGTATGTCTTAAAAAAATATGACTACATCTGCCAATGTTTAAGAGGAGATGTGATCGTAAATCTTGACTATCGAAGATGTTTGGGATTTGGATTGAAAAAAGTCGGTAGTTGGGGAGGGACAAACTTCTTCTTAAATCTAAACCAACTCCTTACTTACTTTCCTTTCATTTCTGGTCTTCTCGTACGGAAATATGTCTGTTTTATATTCGGATGTTGTATCATGCTGCGCTTAGCACAGTCCCTATTTATTTCTTGTTCATTGAGCACCAGTTTATTGAGTATCAGTTTTCAAACGTGAAACGCCTTATTTTTTCATGTATTATCATATATCAGCCTTTTTCATTGTGTTACTGTTTTTTTCCTTTTAGCTTACCTGGCCTAAAAGGTCATGTAAGCCTTTGCCATCACTTTGCGTCCGTTGTCCGTCGTCCGTCCGTTCGTCCGTCGTCCATCGTCCATCAGCAATTTCGTAAATCTTCTCCTCTGAAACTGCTGAGCCAATTGTAATCATACTTGGCCTGAAGCATCACCAGGGTATGCAGTTTCAAAATTGTGTTCGATTAGTCCGAAGACCAAACAACATGGCTGCTGTTACTAAAAGTAGAACATGGGGGTAAATTGCTGTTTTTTGCAAATAACTCAAAAACCGCTACAGATATCAGAATCTGACATATAGTTAAAGTGATCAGCGTAGCAAGATCTTCCTGCCCTGCATTGTTGAAGAAAATCCGAACACCCGTCTTTGAGTTATTGCACTTTTTCCGTAAAATTTTCAAAATTTGTGCATTTTTTATTTTTATTTCAAAAAGTGTAACAGAGAGCGGTCAAGTGTAAATTACAAATTGGTTCAGCATATCAAGATCTACCCTCCCTGAAATTTTTAAGAAAATCCAAAAACCCTTGTAGGAGTTAATGCCCTTTTTCACGGAATTTTCAAAATTTTCATTTTTTTTTCGTCTTTTATTTCCAAAACAATAGAAGATGAAGATTAAATATATATTGATAAAATGTTTGCCATGTTGTGTGGACTTCAAAACTGGTGTAGAAAATTGTTCCTTGACAACCATTTTCAAAATGGCCGCCAAAAAAGGCGGGAATTCAACATTGTCCGATTTCAATGAAATTTGGTTTCCAAATAGATATTGATGTTGTGACTTCAAAACCGGTGTTGAAAAGTGTTCGTTGACCGCCATTTTCAAAATGGCTGCCAAAAAAGGCGGGGAAATTCAACATTGTCCGATTTCAATGAAAGTTAGTTTCCAAATAGATATTGATGTTGCAACTTCAAAACCGGATTGGAAAATTGTTTGTTGACTGCCATTTTCAAAAAGGCCGCCTAAAAAGCTGGGAAAATTCAACATTGTCCGATTATAATGAAATTTGGTTTCCAAATAGATATTGATGTCGTAACTTAAAAATATGGTGTTGGAAATTGTCGTTGACCGCCATTTACAAAAATTTACAAAAGATGTCTCAATTTCAAAACTGGTATCGAAAGTGGTCCTTATCAAGAACGTTTTTGTCAAAAAAGCCCAACAAAGAAATATAGTTAAACATGATCAGACTTAAAATACAGTTCAAGATATTGGTGGTGTTAGAACTATCAAAGTTTGAGGGACTGAAGATCAACTGTATAACTTACAATGTGAGCTGATTGTGGCAACTGAAAGCCAGGTGAGCGATACAGGCTCCTGGGAGCCTCTGGTTTTGACTGATTTTTCTTCTGTCGGAACACAAAAAAAAATTGAAAGATCAAATGGAAAAAAAAATGATTAAAAAAAAGAATAGCTAAAAGAATCGAGTCATTTTGTCCACTTCTGCACTAAAAAAAGGAATCGCTAAAAGAATCGAGTCATTTTGTCCACTTCTGCACTTGTATAGTTCATTTGGTGACTATAAAATACAAAAAATACCAAAGTTGCATAGAAAACGGTAAATTTCGTTATGCTGTACACGTGTTTCAGGGAGTAACCTTTTACCAGCAGTATTAAAATAGAACAATATGGAAAGCCACAATCCAAAAGTAGTCAAAAAAGAAGTACTCATTATTAAAACTATCAAAATAGGAAGCCAATTCAGTACCAAGGACATTCACCGATTGCCATACACGGAATGAAGCCTTAGTATTTAAAGGGTTTAGAATTTTGATAAAAACAGTAAATTTCTATAAAAAGCAAGGTATTTTTTTTTCATGAAAAATCTTATAATTTTGCAATAAAAATATATTGTATAATTGTTCTTAAATCAATTATAATTTGTACTCCAAATCTTCTCAGTAAACTTTATTTGATAAGCCTTTGGCTTTTGTTTGTTATGAAAACAACAATAAAATGTTGAAGATGTTATCTTTACATGCAAATGCTAGGTCTATATTTAGATTCTTCACACATCTATATATGTGCCATGTGACAGAATTTGTATAACAATAGCCAGTTAGGGTTAGGCCAGGCTGTTTAGTTCTATGGCACACTCCCATACTTGTGGACTTGAAAAATAATATTGCAAGTAATGGACAAAATCTTTATTTTTGAGTGGAAAATACCATAAATATGTTTTTCAGTTATGTATAGAAATATTGCACTAAATAAGTCTATAGTTTATCTTTGATTTAATTTTTATCCCTATTTTTATGGCCACCAAATGGACTATATATCGGTATTGTCCGAACAACTTTTGTGCAAACATAATTCAAAACCAGTTTTTAAAGCTGTGCAGTTGTAGGCATGATTTAACAGATCTGTAGATCTACGATGAATCCATCTGATGTCATTCATACGCTATAAGTACACACGGAGGCGGCTTCAGAAGTATAGAGCCCTATAAAGACGTCACAGTTAAAAAACCCCGACGTGAAAATCTCAATCGAAAGAAAACATAAGTACAAAAGTTACTGTATAAAAGATTATTTGTAATGCAATATATAATGACGAATAAGTCAGTTTATGTGTTTTTGCATGTCGTTTTGAGACATATTTTATTTCAAACCCAAAGTTGTCCTTTAAGATCTGCATCAAATATTCAAAACCATTTTTAGACATATTAGAACCCAGATTTAGGTAGTTTGGGAATTTGAACATTGCCAAACCTTATATTTCTCTTCATTTTATACCTTGCTATCGCTAGGTATCAAATATTCTGTTCATGTTCTAATTCATATAGAGCTCGCTAGGAACATTTATTTCTTATTGAGCAGAAACATTTTAGCCCGACCCAAGCGGTCTGTAAGACCTATTGCTATCACTTATTGGCTGCATTCGTTAGAAAAAAAAAATCAGCATTTGATATATTTACCATCCCCGAAATGCTAGATCAAATTAAAAAAAAATGCAAAATAAAGTTAATTTTGCAATGTTGTACACATGTTTTTAAGAGTTATGTCTCATCAGCGGCATTGGAACCAAATGATATGGAAAGCCAATCCATAATAAAAAAAAAAGCCAGCCATAAGTATCCATTACCAAAAATATTGAAATAGGAAGCCAAATAAAAAAATCCAAATCGAAATACGAGGCAAAATAAGCCGAACTTTTACAGAATGATGTAGAATGATCTTTTACAAAATTAGCACATTTCCGTTCGATACCACTAGATAGTTTGATTTCACCCGCATTTATTTTATTTCAAATTATTCTGTCATTGATGTTGTATTGATTGTAGCGAATGAAGAACTTGACCTGGGCATACATGAAGCGGACACTTCGGAACATGTACATGAATCGATAAATAAAGATGATGTTGAAGATGGAGTTAATCAGTGTACGATTTGTAAGAAGCAATTTAAACTGAAAAGTAGTCTTCAAAGACATATGAAGAGTCATGATGATAACCCAGGATTGTTTTGTGCTGAATGTACTCAGTATTTCTGTAATGAAGAGGCACTGCAAAAACATAGGGAAACAAAACATGTTCCACGACACTTGTGTACAGTGTGCGGTAAAGTATTCCAAAGAAAATCATCTTTGATACAGCATTCCTTAATTCATGATGGAGGCAATACTAAGATTTATAGTTGCCCGTTTGATTCTTGTGGGAGGAAATTTAACAGAAAGCGATTTTACAAAGACCATATGAATACCCATACAAATGAAAAGCCATTTTCTTGTGATGTTTGCACCAAAGAGTTCTACAGTCTGTATAAAAAGAACTATCATCAGAGGATATGCTCGGGAGAACTTGTGTTAGAATGTTCTGTTTGTCATCAGAAATTTACGGACAGAACTTCATTAAAACGACACACCGATGGGCAACACAACAATGAAATTCATAAATGTGGATGTGGCAAAGTTTACAAATATTACAGCTCACTTTTCAAGCATAAGAAAAGAGAGAATCATTGAAAATGTACTTTTATACGACCGCTAAAATTTTGCAGTCTTATGGTAAAGCGTAGTTGTCGTTATCGGCGGCGTCGGTGATGCCAGCATAACTTGAGTTGTAGTGACAATTCATCATCAAATTTTATCACATTTTCTTTGCCTCACGCATAAGCTAAGGTTATACTTTCCGCTGCCTCACCCAGCTGGCTAAAAAGGGGTTAAATTGTTTTTGATGTATTCATATATTTTGCCGATGAATTTTATTACGCATTATATTTTGAAAGGTTTTTTCAAAATTCGCAATCAGTAGTATGTCACATTTATGTTTTATGAAGTAAGTCGGGCCAAAGCGGGGGTACTCGAGTTCAAATTTCGACATGCTGCGATCAGCGTAGCCCTCTATTATGGAAACTCGACGCTTCATAGTAAGATTCAGTGCAGATAAATTATCTAAACATCTATCATGATTAATTGACTGGTCTACATTGTTATTAAAAAGTATTAAAATTATTATTAATAACATTTTGATTAACACAAATTAAACATATCAATTTCTCACAGTATGATCTGAAAACTTGATAAAATACATTATATAAAATCTTGACATTATTGATGAACAGGATGACAATATTTTCGAAACTCGACATAAAAATCTAGCAAGGTAGCAAGTTTTAAGTTATTACAATTGCAATTGGCTTTTGATTTATATTTTTCTCTCGATGCGATATTTGAGGAAATCTAGCAATTTTTATGTATGCGTTTTGGTGTTTTCACCTAACAATTTATGTAATTTGATAAACTGCACAGAAACTAGGAAAAAAATACTATATCTTGAAGAATTAGAAATATTTATCATCTACTTTACCATTTATTAGATGAGTAATCTTTATTTATTTTTTTGATCGCAAAACAGAATTCAGCTTCTGCCTCATAAGAAGTACTTGGAACCAAAGCAGGAAAATACATAACCAAACATGTTGACAGTTTGTGGAACCAAACAAATAGTATGTGTAGGAATATGTTTGAAGGACATTAGCCTTAGTTTTTCAAAGTACTTCTTACGATATATTACATTTGAAATATGTTAAAGTGATGTTCGAGTTTAAACATTATTATTTCAGTTTTTTTTTTTCAATACGTGTACATTGCTTATCTACCATAATACTTGTAATATTGTAAATATAAAGGACTTATATATAGGTTATATTTCAATTATTTCAGTTAATTTATTATACTACTTGCTCATTGCTTTTATCTATCATAAGTACAATAGAAATGTAAATATATAAGTACTATTTATGTAATAAGGGCACACCATGCAGCAAACTATAGTAATTTGTCCGTACATCTGTCAGCTCTCTATATCATATAATAACTTAAAATTGCCTCCAACGATTTTTGTGATTTTTATGCCCCCAGATCGATGATCGGGGGCATATTGTTTTTGTCCTGTCTGTCTGTTTGTCTGTGCGTCCGAAACTTGAACCTTGGCTATAACTTTTGAACTATATAAGGCAGACTTTTCGTACTTGGCAAGTGTATAGGTCTAGTTAAGAGGAACATAGATATGCAAAAAAAAAATAGGTCAGGTCAAAGGTCAAGCTCTCAGGGGTTAAAAAGGGGTCAAATTGGCTGTTTTCACATGTTTTCACATGACTGTAGAATCCTTATTATTTATCCTATTGAGACGGGGTATGTTTCAAGATATTTCTAATGAAATTGCGTAACTGTAGTATATCAACATATTAGAGGTAGCATTTATCGTTTTTGAGAAACAAGAGGCCCAAAGGGGGACAAACAGAAAAAATGATTTTTTAAATTTTTTGTCGGATCTTGATGCAGTATTTTTCTGTAGGTTTCTAAATAGATACATTGAACAATTTAAAACATTTTCAATAAACAAGAGGCCCAAAGCGGCGCCATCTATTTCAGAATAAAGGGGTTAAATTGGGATTTTTTTTTTTTTTTTTTTTTTTT